>JAWPHD010005135.1:0-170033 GCA_037043455.1 Cyrtodaria siliqua
ACCGCGCGGATGCGCGGGCTGATCTGGGTCCATATTCACCAACCATTCTTGAACTCAAGACGGGACTTGAGCTCAAGTCAAGAGTTTAGAAATCCATCTTAAAGTTTATGTATGCCTTCAAAATTGTACATGCCCCATCGCAATCAATATTTATGATGACATGCAAAATTTGAAGCTGGTAGTTCCATTATTTAAGACGTTTTGATGGGTTTCTAAAATCAAGACTTGAGTTCAAGTCATGTCTTGAACTTAAGAATGGTTGGTGAATACGGACCCTGGAGCTACATTGTTCGCATATGTCCGAAGACCTTTTTTCGCGCGTCGCGTCACATAAGATGTAGGTCTATAGCATGTTTCTTTTTCAAATAAAACTTGTTTGCATATCTAGCAGTATAATAATCCAGAATCTATCTGACATTTCAAAATGTTTCTTACACTTTAGTATAATTTGACCATACGCGCGAATATGTTGTCTCATTCCTTTTGGTTTTAATTACACCGTTCATATTAATGAGTAAGTGTATAATTACAACAACATGTATTATTATTAGACTTAGACATTCATTATGCTTATTGCAGGCTGAAAGGATCGTGTTCAAGACGTCTTCAACCCCACTGGTTCATTTCAAACTCCTGGTTGAGGTATTCCACTAGCAAGGATAGTGTGTTCTGTGGTCCGTGTCGTTTTTTCGGTCCTCAAAGTGGTGGCTCAAAAGAAAAGGCATTTGGATCAACATCAATCAGTGACTGGAGCAATCTCGGAAAACTTGTCACGAGGCACGTGGCGTTGAAGTCCCACCAAAGTTCGCTTCTTGCAACTGACAACTTCTTGAAAATATCTGAGGGCAAAGCAAAGGATGTATTGTGCAAGTTGTCTGAGGGTTATGATAGTGTGATAACGAAAAACAGACACATACTAAAGTGTATTATTGAAACTATAATCCTTTGTGGAAATCAGGGGTTGGCCCTTCGGGGACACAGTGAAGATGACGGAAACTTCGTGCGACTGCTGCGATACAGAAGCAAGGATAATGCTCTCTTACGAGAACACATGATGAGAAAAGAATCAAAAAGCAAGTAGGGAGACCGGGGTAAGTCGGAACAAAAAATAAATGTTTAACCATTTTGACTGTTTTTTTAACATTTTGTCAATGAATTAGCTATGTATAGCTAATACAATATGTGTGCTTTTATAAGAACAGAGCGATTTAAAAATCGGATCGTTACTTAATAGAATATGCGGACACAAAGGGACGAGGTGAAATGTTCCGATTTACCCCGGGCTTGGGGCAAGTTGGAACACTGACCGGGGTAAATTGGAACAAAATCCCAGAAATACACTCTAACACATTTAATGCTTTATCGAACATTTTACAAACATTTTAACGCCTGTCAAATGAAGCAAATGTCTGGGAAAACACATAACAAAGAATAATCTTTCTTAGGCATGCTAAATTCCACATTAGTTTTAGTTTATTACTAATGTTTACTGAACTTGATAACACTGAGATGAAAATATTTTATGTAAAACAAAATACCAAAAGATTTTAACTATAACCACATTGAAACTTAGACTGCAAACACCGTGTTTTCAATTACTATCATAAGATATTTTAACTGTTAACACATAAAATGTCCACAGTACCAGTAAGAGTTTGAAACATAATTAAGTGAAAGTCAATCGTTATTAATTAAATACGTGTACTGAGTTAACGTCAATTTAATTTCAAACACTAAATACCTTAGTGTTCATTTTAATGTATTAATAAAATTAAATTGGCCATTCGGCTGCGCCGTCGGTTGCCAATTTAATTAATGCATAAAAATGAACACTAACCAGTACTAAAATATCATAAAAGACCGTAACAGTTACTATAAACGCATTCAAACTACATAGTAGGCAAACATTGGTATCTCAACTATTAAACTATACATTTTAACACATGACAACACAACCTGCAAACACAGGTATTTCAACTATTAAACTATAAACATTAACACAAACTACATATAGAAGTAGGTATTTCAACTAATACCAGTTGCGTCTCAAGAAAATCAACCTTGTGCATTTCCGACTTGTTCAGGTCCAGATTATTCTGCATGTCCTTGCAGTCTGACCAGAGTATACACTGTTCGCCCGGAGCCTCTAGAAGACCTTTCTGACCCAACAATGAACAGTGTAGTCCGTTATAAGACTGTGTGGAGGTGCAGACTGACCTGGGTCTGTACTTATCGCAATACCACAATATTGATATATGACAGTGATAGGGCTCATTACATAAGGGGTACCATCTGAATTTGGAGAAACTCTACAGTAAGGTCATTTCAAAATTTGCCTCAGTGCACCGATTTTAAACAAAGCCCTATTCAATACATAGCAGTGTATACATACACATATTCTTAACTAATAAACATAGTCAGAATCATCTGTGTCACAGTTCAAACATACAAAAATAGGACCTGGCTGAACGCAGTTTACGTGCGCCCATTTCTTGCATAGAATGCATTGAACCCATTTTTCTCTTGCCTTACTATTTGAATAGGTTTCCATGCACATTAAGCAATAGAATTCATCTTCCGAAGTATCGGACTCACTGTCCTGTAGTTTTCTGCGCCGCTTGGTTTTTGCTTTTTCTTCAGAGTAGAAAGGCTCGGTTCAATTTTCTTGCTCTTCTTTGCTGTTTCAACCTTCTGTGAATTTCTACTAGGTCTTATCAACTGCTCCAGTTCAATTCGTAACATTTCTGGCGTATCTGTAAGTATTGCAGATTTTGCGTCTCCCCTTTTCCTGTTTCCTTTCTCTGTCAAGTTTCTCAGCAAGTTTTTCATAAAATTCACCAACATTTTTCTGTGCTCCATTATAAACTTGTTGCTTCAGGAATTCTGACGGATAATGACTTATGCCTCGACATAAAACCTGAAAACCAATCAGGTCCGGCCATTTTGTCACGATTCCATGACTCAAGGATCAGTATTCCAAATGACTCTGCACATTCGTATGCCAACGTTTTTATATCCATAGTCGTAAGTCCGAAGTATATACCTGCAGAAAATCGATATAGTTTTCAAGTGATGTTTCCTGATCATTAGTGAAGATCTGAAGTTTGGAGTAACCAATTTGTACATTTTCAATATTGCCCCCATCTACTTTCTTCAGGTGCCGATGCAATGTTGTTTTTGATATACAGAACTTTTCAGAGACAAAATTCAAGCTGTTTTTGTTAATTAATTTCTTGTAATGCCGTTTGTACGATGGCTTCTGGAACCGTCCCATTTGACGTCTTTCTGATATAGTGTCTCGGCATCTTTCTGTAAAATATGACACAAATTCAATACTTGTCATATGAAAATGAACGTTATGACTTCTCCAACAAGTGTTGTATGTTCGAACAGGTCATCTGACTGATTTGTGTTTACTTTTGGCATACTGGCTTTATACCAGATATCGTCATTTTTATGTTTTTTTTTTTAATATATCTAAATCAAAACTAGTCATCTCATAAATATTTTTGCCGGTAGAGAAGCTTACCCCTTTGCCGTAAATATTCTGTGTTTACATTGTTCCTATTCTCAGTAACAAGTGTCACGTGACCGTTACTATATATACACTGAATTGGGCCGGTCGTCTGAGCTGAATGCAGTAGTTATCGTCATGTTCAGTTTAATACCGAATAATCCATGTTTGGGATGTTGAAAACGTGTGTAGTTATTGAAACAAAAATATACCATTGCACATGAATTCATACACAAAAAAAATATCTAGAAAAAAATTATATCTACAATTTAAAATGGTTTTTCAACTGTAGGTATCGGATGTAATTTACTTCACTTCGACGTTCATAATTTAATTGGAAATAACCGTCCGCAAATTTAAATCTAGTTGTCTCCCTTGGCTGAAAATGTTTAGCACATGCTTTTAGTTTTTTGGGCATGTCAAATTGATTCAATGGTTCGACATAAAAGGTCAGCTATTTTAAAAGGATTTTTTTTCTGCGCATGCGCATTAGCGCGTGATTCCCCCGATTGTGTTTTGTCTATAACGGTATTTATGTAGGTAAACGGGTTGGTTTGAGAGTGCATGTTAACATTTTTAAACTTTTTTTTCCTCTCCAATCGTGGGGTCGAAAAATAATCACAACATAGAGCGTTTTATTGATAATGACGAAATCTGGTGAATGACGATAACTGGTACACAACCAGTAGAGGACATAGCCATACATATGTGCTTGACATTATATCTTCAATTTTATTTGCATGTAGGGAAAGCATGAACACACATTTTCTTATGGTTTAACATAATTTTACAGACATGATCTATATTTTATAAATATGCTTAATTACGAAAATTACGAAAATTCATTTGTAAACACTTAATTTCAAAACAATAAACGTCGAATTATACCACCCCTTCAGTGTTATAAGTTATTTGTTTTGCACTAAATATATTTTAATGTGCCAAAAATTAATAGCTTCTGGCCACTGTTTAAACGAACAAAAAAAAAAACTGGTCGGGGTAAGTTGGAACACTGTTCCAACCTGCCCCGCGGACATTGTTCCAACTTGCCCCGACCGCATGCTACCAATGACCATCACCAACAGAACACAAACGGATAAGAATAATCAAAGTTCCTATGCTTCAAACAAAAGCATGGCCATGGGACTTCAAAATAATGTATAGTGATTAATAGCATCTAAATACACGAAGCTCTTAGAATCAAATATGTAGAAAATGAGAAAATGTACTTACGCTACCGAAAATCAAACTTTCGTTCTTTATTCTTCTGTTTACATAGCGACCGCCATCGAACATTTTGTAGAAAGTCGATGATGATGACGTCATAAACCTACATCATCAAAAATCGTGCCCATTTGCTATGTTTATTAGTTATCGCCCGTGTTCCGACTTACCCCGTGTTCCGACTTACCCCGGTCTCCCCTACTTATCTCCAGAAATCCAAAACGAAATTATTCAAATATGCGGAGAAATTCTCGTTGAAGATGTCGTGCGCGACTATAATAAAAGTCCGTGTTTTGGGTTCATCGCCGATGAGGCTACCGATTGTTCAACCATTGAACAAATGGCTTTGTGTGTCAGGTTTTACGACATAGAGCGGTGTGTAGTCAGAGAAGAGTTCCTGGGTTTTGGGGAGTGCGGTCGAACAACAGGAGCGGCACTAATGGACTCATTCCTCCAAACCTTGACGGATAAAGGTGTCGTAATCCAAAATATGAGGGGTCAAGGATACGACGGTGTAGCGAACATGAGTGGCAAATATCGCGGTGTACAGGCTCGTGTAAGGCAGGTCGTCCCAGAGGCAGTCTATACACATTGTAAAGCTCACAATCTAAACCTGTGCATCATCCATGCGTGCCGCGAACCGCTTGTTCGGAATGTGATGGACATCATCCAGGCAATTGCATTTGCTTTCGACTATTCCGCTAAAAGACTAGCGGCCTTCAATGAAGCGCTTAGCGAAGACGAAGTAGCTAGAAATCAAATGGACAAAAGGAGTAAGCTAAAGACACTATGTGAAACGCGATGGGCTTCTCGCGCTGACGCGCTGTTCACGTTCAAGTCATCATTCACTACTGTTTGTGCAGCTTTAACAACGCTTGCATAAGATGGAGACTCCAAAGCTAGAGCACACCTGGCATCCATATCAAAGTTTGACTTTATTATCACTCCGGTGGCCACAGAGCACATCCTATCCGGTTTGGTAAACTTGTCCGCTCTCTTGCAAAAGAAGGACTGTGATCTGTTGGTTGCCGCTGAAGAGTCAAGGGTGGTGAAAGCCATGGTTAACGCTGACAGAAACAATCCCGCAGAGTGGGAAACGCTATATGAAAGTGCCACAGAAATTGCCAGACAAATTGACGTAGAACCATCTTTTCTGCGAGTTGCCCAAAGACAGCGCAATCGGCCAAATATTGCCGCTAACGACGCAAGCACATATTGGCGACAAAATATGTACCTGCCTTTCATTGACCACCTCTCAACTGAATTGGACGAGCGTCTTCTAAATGCAGAGCCTCGCTTCACCTCACAACACCTCCTACCAAGAAACCTGAACCAGATCACTGACGTTCAGATTGACTCGATCTATGATGCCTACAGCGGAGACCTAGAACTCACCAAGGAGATGTTTCACAGAGAAGTTCAGAGATGGAGATTTAAGTAAGAACCCTAACCATAATGCGGAAATACGCCGTGCGTATATAACTTGTAATCAATAAAAATGTACACTTAACCCTTAGCGTGCTAAGCGCGACTTTTGTCATATGACGGACAGTGTAGTTCCAGATCAGCCTGCGCATTCGCGGAGTCTGATCTGGGAGCTACATTGTCCGCTGATAAATCTATTAGACCATAGTTAACAGAATAGCGGACAGTATAGCTCTCAGATCAGACTGCGCGGATGTGCAGGCTGATCTGGAGCTACACTGTCCGCATATGACAAATGACGCCTGTAGCACGCTATGGGTTAACATGTTTCATGTTATTGATACAGCTAGTATCGAACTATCATGCACCTAAAATGAATGTTGTAAATGTCAGTGTCTCATGAGACGTATTATGTTGAAATACCTGACCAATTATGTAAAAAATGAGGCACGCTATTAATTTATTCAAAAAGAAATCACTTGTTTTTAAGCAAA
This sequence comes from Cyrtodaria siliqua, assembly GCA_037043455.1. Taxonomy (NCBI): domain Eukaryota; kingdom Metazoa; phylum Mollusca; class Bivalvia; order Adapedonta; family Hiatellidae; genus Cyrtodaria; species Cyrtodaria siliqua. The sequence goes on from JAWPHD010005135.1 coordinate 6,658, forward strand.
CGTTAATGTGTGCGTGTCTTTCATTTTTAATTTATTATACATCGCAATCAGTAACAAAATACGAATTCATATCAGGTGGACTGAAGATGCTGACCCCCAAGCGCCGACCAACGTGGCGGACACCATCACGGCCGCACACCCAGATCTGTATCCGGCCATATACAGGGTGTTATGTGTCCTCATCAGTATGCCCGTGTCAACTGCAACTGCAGAGAGGTCGTTCAGTGTCATGAGAAGAGTGAAGACATACCTCAGGAACACTATGACCACCAATAGACTGTCCGGTTTAGGCCTTTTAAATGTCTACCGGGAAAGGGAATTAGACAGCGAACGTGTTCTTGACACCTTTGCAGCGCGCAAAAACAGAAAATTAGCGCTTGTGTTTGAGTAGCTTTTCTGTGGGAATTAACCCTTTACTGCATAGAACTATATGTAAAATGGCATAGGCAAAACAGCATAAAACCAAATCAGCCTTTGAGTAACTCGCAGGCTGTTTAGGTTTTATGTTGTTTGCTGCTCATCAGTATATTTGACTTGCAATGAGTGCATAAAAAACTTGATAAGGTAGTGAACTGCTTTGAATGTTTTACTGTTGATTTTAATGGGAGTATAAAAGACGTAAAAGGGCATATATATGTGGTAAAGAAATGGAAATGTGTAATGTAAAGTTCTTGTTTTAAGAGTAATTATCAGTTACATAACGTTTTTTTACATCAACAACTTGTAATACATTGATGCCGATAGGCCCCCAGAAGCCACCACAGACGATCTAGAAACAAACATTTTCCCGGGGGAGCATGCCCCCGGACCCCCCTAGCACCTGCGTACACATCATAAGATGCCTAGCTACGCCCCTGCCAGTTCTACTGATATATAAGTGATGTACGTATTATTTAAATTGCTCAAGCTACTGTTACTGCTGCAGAAAAAACTTTGGCTGAAACAATACCCCAAACAATAAACACTCGGCCACTGCAGTTCCTTTTTGAATTTGCATTTTAAAACACAGTGAGTATGTATGTAGGTACACTACATAGATCTACGTGATTGTATTTGGATTTACATAGGTCATACACGTTTCTTTCAGATCACATCCTGTCCCTTTAAATGTGAACACAGGGTGTCACTATTCATTATGATGACGTCACATTTGTGACATCATCAATCGCGCGACAAAAATGGCTACGAAAAGTGCGTGATACAAGCTGCCGAAATTAACCTGAACCATGCCTTGCTGCGGAAGAGATACAAAGGTACGGCCATTTAAGGTATGCTACAATATTATCCGTTTTCTTTGAAAAAAAGATCTACATCTCAACGGACTCATTGCATAGCGTTTACTGCCCAAATGAAAGTCAAGAGTAAGATGTTCCGGAGGGGTTGCAGGGGCGTAGCCAGAGCCTTTTGGAGAATACGCCCTGGGGGAGGGTGCGGGAGGGGGTGTCCCCCTGTTGCTGGTGGGGGAAATTTTTGAAATTTGAGTGCAATTTAGGAGGTTTGTGGCTTCATTTGAGCGAGATTTTGGAGGCTTTCGCTTCCATTCATTAAATGTGTTTTTAAAAATAGTGCCTCACCCACTACCCCACTTCAATTTTTATTGCTGATTTTAACAAATAAGCACTTTTATTTTTTCACATTCGATTTTCTAGAGTACGTCCGGCGTACAGGAGTATGCCTGGCTACGCCCCTGGCTTGTCCCTTGGTATTAAACAAGATCAGGGTGAGGGTGGGGAATCCCAAGACTGTGTTTGGATTTCATGAATTTTAGCTTAGATGTATACGCGTAATACCGTTCATATGATCAGCCATTTCAATATTGAATTCATTTATAGCACATGGTCATTATTATCCCTGCGCTTTTCTTTTCGTCTCCGTCCGTGCGTCCGTCAGGACGTGATTGAACGCATCTCCTTCTACATAGATACAGCTATGGACTTCATACTTTATTGCAGAGACGTGGTAAACCATACTGAATACTATTGAATTACTTCATAAAAAATAACCAATTTGCTATTTCGTCGAATGTTATGAAGATGTGATATAAATGGACATTTAAATCTGTATTAAAGGTATATCTCACTGTTTTGCTGTTTTGGGGTCAATCATGACGATTTTTGTGGATTTTAACAGTGTTTTTGTTTATCCGAAATCAAAGTTTAAAGGCATATACCTGTTTTTTATGCGTACCGAATACTAAATAATGTAATTTGCTGGTACTGGTATCCGGGCCGTGGGTACTGTTTACTCTTTAAATTTGCCCTGAATACTGCGTACCAACAGGGGGAGAAACATCCATCCCATCCCATCCCATCCCATCCCATCCCATCCCACCATCCCATCCCATCCCATCCCATCCCACCCCATCCCATCCCATCCCATCCCATCCCATCCCATCCTCCCATCCCATCCCATCCCATCCCGCTGGACTCACAACACTATTATCTCCCTTGAATACTCGTGCCCTACAGATGAAGGAGGTAGATAAAAAAAAACAAGTTCGCTTTTCTACATTTTACAGGATACATTGATTTATCTTTACCAGGTTCTAAATCTACAGCATTTTAGGAAGAGATCACAGAAAAATGCATGTTGATATAAGATTTCTAGCTAATTCTGCCTCATTTTACACATCATGGGTCTAATCTCCACGGGGTTGTATTTTTGTCTAAATTTTGATATTTAACATGAAATTAAAAAAAGTTCAATCTGGTAAATATTTGTTAAAAGTTAATAACATGCAGATATTGGATCAATGAAGAATTTAAGCATAAATACATGTTGCAAAATCTTTTTTATCTCTATGCCACGAACAAAAACGTTACAATGGGACCCTATGGACAATTAATTGTGGTGTGAGACGTGCTGCACACCCGCAGTTGCGCGCCTGTGTCATTTAATAGAATAACATAATGTTAAAAGCATGGATAAGGTGACCATACCTTGTTAACAGTGATAGTGAAAGTTCTGCTACAGTACAATAACTCCTTAAAGCAGCTATCCCGTCAACAGCAGCCACATATTACAACAGTTATAAACCTACTGATGATGAGGTATATATATATAATTTACCTATTTTGAGTATACAAACTCTATAGACACAATATAAACCAGGCAGGCCAAACCCCAGAACTGGAGTGTCGAATTAAGTGTTACCAACTCATAATCCATTGTACGCATTCAATCACGAGTATTTTACGAAACTGTGCATGAAACTTTACTTTTGAATCGGCACATATACATTATTATATGACCTAAACACATGGATAAAGTTTTGATAAACAGGTTTGTAGTGTAATTTTGACATTATTTGGCAGGTTAGTTTCTTTAAACATCGGAGAGGAGCCTAACGATATCAAGGCTTTTTTCCTAAAAATTGTGAAGACTCCCTAGCCTGGTCATTTTGTGAGAAAAAAAGCGCGATAACTGTCTGATTTGTGAAAAAGTATTGAAAGATTAATTGTTAAAAGCGATATTACTCAATACATGCAAACATTGCTTTTGCATACATCGCTTTTGTGGGACTCAGCAAATGTGCAATTATTCAGCATAATATGGTACCGTTTAGATAAACTTTCTAATGTAAATTAATGTATCCAATCCAAAACAAAACAATATTGAGAAAGTTAGATGGTGAAATGTTTATGTTTTTTTTAATTGTGAAAAAAATCGGCCGCAGTTGTGAAAAAGAAAGACCAATTTTGAATTGTGAAGTAGCCGAATTTTGGCTCCTGTTATAGAAGGAAAAAAGCCCTGGATGCTGATCACACCGATCTGAACTTCGAAATCACAGTTGCGGTGGTGTCATCTTTCCCGCTGTCTTCTTTGTTTGTATTTATTGCACTTAGTGGTACTGCATGAACAAACATTATACTATTACTTGAATTACATTCTTTCAAACACGAGGCGCATCACGATGTCATCTTCATTGTTTTGTATTGAAACAGGAGCCTCCCGAGGTTGATCACACAGTGGACTTTGACGGACCACTAGTGAACAGAGAGTGCCGCGATATCATATTCCTTGCTATCTTTCTGGTCTTTGTTGCAGGATTGGTAAGTGTTATTCATAAACTGCCTTAAGCTTTACTTTTTATGAAACAATAAGTCAGCCAGGATGTGTTTTTTCATCAAGCTACAGGCATGGGTACGTGTCTGTAATCTAACAAGTACCTGTAGAAAAGAGTATAACTGCCAGATGTATTTATTAGAAACAAAGACCTTATACGACGTCATACTTCTGTCCCCGAAATTCACAGTTAAGTTCACATATCCAATGTCTTTTTTTTTCTTTTTTTTTTCTTGGCTGTTTTTATAGCCGTTACTGGATAATTTTTCCAATGACAAAACATATTTTACCCCCACAATTAATTTGAGACAAAACATCACAATTGAAGAAAAAAGGTTTAAACAAATGAGGCACATAGAAATAGGTATGTGAAATGTCACGCTTTCTTACAGAGATCAGTAAACAGTATTAAAGATACAGTTATGAAATGAATATTTTCTGTATGCTCCCCAATTTGATGAAAAAGTGCACACAAATTCCCAATTGTAATGGTATGGGTTAAAACTTATGTTCCCAAAAATATAGAAACAAACAACACTGTTTACAATTAATTAATAACAAAATGTGTAATGGTAAAATTAACAATCAGTCAGATAAGTATTATTTCATTTTTTATGAAAAAAACTTAGGCATTTAAAACATTGTTGTTTCTATGCATGTTTTTGGCTGACCGTGGTCCTACGTTTCTTGTTCGACTTTTAATATTTGAGACTTTACATAAGTAAGTACTGACTGCAGTATGGCAAATACTTGATGAAAAATAATTAGTAATAAATAAATTACATACTAATAAGCATTTGATGGTTCGCATATTATTGTATTTGTACCACAGGGCGCGATAACGTACCTAGGGGTGCAGCAAGGCAACCCGTACAGACTGGTGTACGGAGTAGACAGTTGGGGTAACGTATGTAACCAACCGAATGCCGTCATTCCTAACGTCAATATGTCTGGACAAGATCTGACGGGAAAAGCGTATGTACTTACTTTTCATATAGTTGTAGCAACGAATGTAGAAGCAATGAATGTTGTGGATGAATCATTTAATTATATAATAGTGTAAATTTTAATTTTTTGATTAATGAAATATCTATAAATTGTATGTATACAGTACATAATTAAGTTTATATATGCCTGCGCAAACATTCTTCGATAAGTGGTGTTTAATTATTAATTAAACCAACGAATATCCAATACATGCATAAAGTTTTTAGACTGTTACACACATTTAGACTGTTACACTGCGCATGTCCGTTTTTCATAATGTCGGCTGCGGAGCAATCTATCAAGTTTCTAGCTTCTACTTTTCTATATTCTACACAGGAAAGTGTTCTTTTTCGACCCGGAATATTTCATGTCTTTTCTACCGGACACTCCTTTTCCAACCTTCACTGAGGACGACACGATTATCATATGTACGGAGAAGTGCCCGGATAGAGAGGTTGAGGTACTTGATTTCTACCGCGACAACGACACTAGTCTGTGTCGGTATGACGTCACACCTTACGTCGACGACAGGAACTTGTGTCCGGCAACACCTGTTACTAAACAGTTAGTTATAATAACCTTTTTGTAGTTAGTTGATGGGAGTCGTTTGAAACCGACTATATTGACATTTGTCCACATAAAACATAAATTATACAGTACATCGTCTAACAATAAAAGCAACTTTAACTATTACACATTATAATAAATGTTGTTTAAAATACATCCATATTTATAATTATGAAGTTACATGTTTAACTTTGTTATAATAAATGCATAATATTACTACTGTTAAAGCAGCTATTCCACTACACCTTCAACAGGCACATTTTACAACAGATGTACACTGTTTCTAAACCTACCGACGACGAGGTATATATACTCAGTTGCAAAAGAAACTGGACACTTTGAAAATTTTACTTTACACCCTATCCTCTTTATCAAGCGACAGACCCTTAATGATTCGACCTATTGAAAAACAAATGATAACTGATATTGGCAATGGAATGATAAAAACTTTAGTACCAAACATGGCATATTCATTTTGGAATATGTCAATTTAATTCTAAAAAAGCTGTATACAATTAAATCTGAACAAAACTCAGTGTCCACTTTCTTTTGCTACTGCAAACGCTATAGACACACTTTAAACGACTTTAACCAGACATTGCAAACTCCAAACCCGCAGCGTCGAATTAAGAGTAACCAACTGTTACTCAAATAATTCAATTCACATATATTCAAACACGGGTATTTCAAGAACCCGTGAATAAACCTATAACATATTAATCAGTACATGTACATTAATATATGACCTGAACACCTACATAGAGTTTTGATAAAAGTTTTTTTTGTGAAATTTTGACTATTGTTTTTGGCTGTTTAGTTTCTTTAAGCATACTGTACCCTTCATTATTTACAGTATCAGCATGTTCAACAGATGCATACCAGAGAGTATTATTTTGCTAACCAAGTCCATGGCGTCATCGTTTGCCTCTGTGCTTGGCAATGTGAACATGGGTGGCAACTTACCACAGGTATAAAACTAACTCAACTTATGTTACAGAATGTAGACTTTGAACATGCGATTAAATGATAAATTATTTTAAAGGCCATCTGGAGTATCTTAGACGTGAGAATCATTGTTTTTATGGAAGTGTATATCTATCATAGTCATGATTCCTTGTACCTACCTTTTCTACAAAAGATTGTGTCGCAGCTCTATGGTAGGAACACACCATACGAGCTATGATTCTCGAAGCTAGAAGTATCTGTTAAAATACTGAAACAAGCAACTCAGTTTATTTAATCATTCCAATATCTTGTTAATTTTAAATGTTTGCATATAATTTAATAAAGTTGTAAATGTACCACAGCAGGTGGTGCAACATTATCAACAGCAAGTAAATCAAAAAGTTGCTCAATATACTCCTTGGTGGCTGTAATGCATACAACTGTATATGGGGTTGTAAAGATATAAACGATGAAGGTCAGAAGGCTGAATATTTTCTTAGCCAAAAACAATTTGTGTCTTTTTAATAATAACAAATCACATACGTGACGTGTTTCCATCCACAATCTTAATTCTCCAGAAAATTGTATCTGATCTGAAGAACACATGGCAAGAGATTGGTTATCTAGCAGGCATTGCAGTGGGCGTGGCCTTGATAGTGGTCATTTTGATGAGATTCCTTGCAGCGGTGATCGTCTGGACACTGGTCATTGCAGTCATGGCACTTTCGCTAGGAGCAACGGCGTACAGCTGGTGAGCTCATTCTGTGATGATTTCAGTTAGTTTGTTTGCTTGTTTTTGTTGATATAATCTCTCTCTTTCTTTTTCTAACTGCACCTACAAATTATTTTCTTTCTCTGAAAACCCGTTCCTTTGCACACACATTTTGTTCATTCTGGATTTCTCTGAATCTGCGTGCCGCCTCCACAACTTATTTTCTCAAGCTCTCTGAAACTGCATACCTATGCCCCACACATGTCCCAAGTTCATTATGACTGGATTGCAAAACTGTTAAAATAGTGTAAAATATTGGGTGTCCTAATTTTTGAGGTGACAAGTGCAGGCACAAGTTATACTTAACTTTAAGAATAGTGCGTTGTCAGTTTACCTACACATGCCTATAGTTGAACGTAATTTCTGGACGTTCCTGAGCACATCACTGCTACATTGCGTGTTCATTGTCTGCTTGGCAGTGGTTGCATGTGTGTTACAGCACTGTTGGTTATTTAGACAGATGTAGTACAAATGAACAATTTGGAGATTTTCTTCAATAGGTTTACATTCGTCTGTCCTCATGTTGACATTGTCGATATACAACGTTCTGGCCGTGATAAGTATTAGTTATAGAATGTCCAACGAGATGTTACGAGCATATATCGTTTGCTTATAACAACACTTCATAAACATCATGTTACAACTATATAGGGAAAACCAAAAACGAAAATCTCTGTTGACATGCGGGATACCGGGCTAGTTGTTTCACTTTAAACGTATTGTTCAGTGTAACATCTCCTTTAACCAACACCTACATGTACACAAACTTACTTGCTTATCAATCACCTACCTTTCTTTGTATTTCTTAAGAGTAGTGTTTGCTGACTGAAGCTCATTATAGATATCAGCTAGGCAAGCATCTTGTTCTTGAATAGCCTCTGAAGCCATGCTGAGACATACAACCACATCAAGGAGAAAGCGAAGCGAGTACTGAGTATTCTTGTCACGGCGAAGCTTCAGAAAGTTCTTCCTTTGGCAGTAGATTCTTTCCTCTATGCATCATCATCATCAGGGTTTTGAATCTGAATAAAACATAATTCATGAAAAGAAATAAGTATGATTTACAAAAATAGGTATAAAAGTCGAACAGGAAATGCAGCTTTCACAGAACACAGTCAACCCCAAAACACGCAAAAAGACAAACATGAATGGCAATAGTAATAAAAAAATAAAGGCATATGACGTCACAAACACAAAAAGGGTTGACAATAGGGCTACCGCTTTGGAACGGTCAGTGGCAAAAAATGCCGCTGGGAGTTTAAACCAGGTTCTAGGGTGCATCGAACCTCACACTTACCCTACTGTCATCTCAATAAAAAGGGATTGTGTAAATAAAGAAATCTCCGCCATGAATTATTCTCTAACCAACAAGGCAGCATTAATTGGCAATATAAGTAAAACACAAAGATGCTCGTGTATATATAAATACAAAAAAAAAAAATAGCCTAGAAAGTCACAAATAAGGTACTCAGTGGCTTGACAGAAGCCAGAGTAACAAAAGAACAAACCTTTGAGGGCACGTCATGTATAATACCTAGAAATCGTAGAAACAGTACGATAATGTTCATTGTTGTTATACTAATTTATATAAAATATAAAAAACACAAACAAAAGCATTCAATCATTTTTTTTGTTTATTGTATTTTATTCAGTAATCAAGCAAATAAAATCTCCGCAAATGAATGTAAAATCATAAAATGAGCATACAATGTATACATTTGACACTTTTTATATTTATTTTTAAGTAATTTCTGTGATTTTATTTTCTTTAAAATATATTTTATCAATATGCCATATATGTTAAAAGGCTTGAGGATGTCATCATTCCAACATGGCCGCCTCCATTTATGTTTCATTGCAACTTTTCAGTAGGTCATATCTCCTTTTATGATATTTTAATAATTCTTCCACATTTTTTCAAGTTTTTCAGAGCCCTTTTTAAGAATATGACGACATTAAAATGTGAATGTTGGAAACTTAACTGGAACTCACGGTTATTCGCCTTTTTCACTAATTTCTATTTAATTTATTACAAACATGAATGATCTAGACATTGGTGGTACAAACCACTGATTGTTTTGACTATTTTGTTTGTTTTAAAAAATAAATACATTTATCATTTGCAACAAAGTATCACTCCTCATTATCGTCACCGGGATTAAATGAAGCCCCACCGTCTTCCTCCCCCATTTGTCGGTTGCCGTTTTTCGCAAATCGTTGGATTAGGTCATGTCATAGCTATGTCGTCGCGAATCTTCCCTTCTCCTTCTTAAGTTCTTAGGATGCCGATACCTCTCCCGCCTAATGGCACCTTTGTACTTCTCAGTGTCTTACAGTGAAAGTTCCCTGGACTCGGTCCATTGTTTCCGCCGTTTTTCCTTTTTACTTGACCTTTTTTTAACTTTTATATTAGCTCACTTACGGAAACCTGATTAAATAGAAAACATTATCTTTATTCAGGTAATAGTGCTTATATTGTCAATGCGTAGCATTTTCTTATTTTGTGTGTGTCTTTTTAAAGGCCTTCAACGTAAGCATTAATAGACTTTTTCATTTCTTGAAGTTAAACATGTCGGCCTAATAATATTTCAATTAAAAAAGCCCTTAAGTTATTATCAGTTAGCTGGGTCTATTATAATTAAAATTATTTTCCTGCTGCATTCCACAGCCGATGACCATTACGTTCCTTTTCCTCGGCGATGTTATTCCCAGGCTGTGGTGTTGGTCGTTTTTCACAGACACCATTAAGAAGAGTATGTTTCCTTGTGATTCGACTTTCGTTCAAATACCATAAATGAGTGGTCTGTTTTTAGTCCCCCACCGGTCCCGTGTGGGGACTTTAGGTTTGCACCCTGTCCTTCCGTCCGTCCTTCCGAATGCTTGTCCGGGCCAAATTTTCAATACTATAACACTTCGAGATACCAAACTTGGTATGTGGATACATCTTGGGATAGCGGTGTGTCGCGTACCAAAATAATATCACTGTGACCTTGACCTTGACATGTGACCTCTGTCATAGAAAATGCTTCTCCGGACCATATTTTCAATACTATAACACTTAGAGATAACAAACTTGGTATGTGAATACATCTTGGGATAGTGGTGTGTCGCGTACCAAAATAAGGTCATTGTGACCCTGACCTGTGACCTCTGTCATAGAAAATGCATAGAAAATGCTTGTTCGGACCGTATTTTCAATACTATAACACTTAGCGATACCAATCTTGGTATGTGGATACATCTTGGGATAGCGGTGTGTCGCGTACCAAAATAAGGTCATTGTGACCTTGACCTTAACCTGTGACCTCTGTCATAGAAAATGCTTGTCTGGACCGTACTTTCAATACTATAACACTTAGAGATACCAAACATGGTATGTGGATACATCTTGGGATATCGGTGTTTAGCGTACCAAAATAATATCACTGTGACCTTGACCTGTGACCTCTGTCATAGAAAATGCTTTTCTGGACCGTATTTTCAATACTCTAACACTTAGAGATACCAAACTTGGTATGTGAATATATCGTGGGATAACGGTGTGTCGCGTACCAAAATAATGTCAGTGTGACCTTGATCTGTGACCTCTGTCATAGACAATGCTTGTCCGGACCGTATTTTCAATACTATAACACTTAGAGATACCTAACTTGGTATGTGAATACATCTTGGGATAGCGGTGTGTCGCGTACCAAACTAAGATCACTGTGACCTTGACCTTGACCTGTGACCTCTGTCATAGAAAATGCTGGTCCGGACCGTATTTTCAGTACTATAACACTTAGATATACCAAACTTGGTATGTGAATACATCTTGGAATAGCAGTGTGTCGCGTATCAAAATAAGGTCATTGTAACCTTGACCTTGATCTTTGACCTCCATCATAAGAAATGTTGGAAAATGCTTGTCTGGGCCGGTGGGGGACTATGGTATGGATTGCCCTGCAATTCTTGATCCTCTTGTTTACTTTAATTTCTTGTACTAATTTCTCCAAACGTTCTCGGATGTTGCATTTTCTCGTTACCTAGCAAGTATCATGGTCCTCGCCAGATGAAGGTTTTGACTTCGTTATCAAACGTGGCATGTATATAATACCAAAGAATATTTGAACGTGTGATCACATTCAAACTTCTTTCCTATCCTATTTGCGAATATTACGTTGCAAGATTCAAACTATCCTGCTTTGAGTAACCATATCCGATCTTGACCTTGTAAGAAGCATGTCGATCTCAAACACCCGAGCAGCTCTGTATCTGGACACATTGACGTCTTCCTCGTTCCTCTGTAGGCAGTGATTGGAGAAGTGTCAAACGCGGTCTTTTTCTAGACCCATCAAAAGACAGCTGAAAATATAGTTATTTATTAGAAAAGAGCTTAAATTCTGTTTCAAATAGAGTTGAATTGAGTCGGAATTAAAAGGGGGAGATTTTGCATGGCACCACTGTTTTATGACCATAAAAGGAGATAACGTGACGTTTATCTGGCTTTTTACGGGAAAACTTGCAGAAAACAAAATTGTCAAAATTGAAAACGATGTGTAAAACCAGGAAAAAGTGATACTTGAGCATAAAACATTAATGCATTGTTGATAAAGCAACACTTTACCGTAAGAAAAGCTCACATTCATGTTGTTTATTATTATTCTCGACATTTCCTTTGTTCGGTCCCTTTAAATCTTATTTCTCCGGTACTTTTAGTATATTTTTGCGACTGATTTTGCCGATATTTGGGAACAAATCCGATATTTTGGAACAAATATAGATACTGCGATTTCTAGTGTAATACTACATCTCCGTTTAATACTACATCTCAGTGTTGCCACCACGATGGCATAGTCGATAACATGTTCGACTATGAATCCGGAGCTCCGACTTTCGAGCCTCAGTGGCACCACTGGGTTATTCCGGTGTCCTTGGGCAAGACATTTTCCCTAGCCTTTCCGTCGTAAACCGGGCGGTCCCATGTATCGGAGTATATTACATTTCTATGGGTGAAAGATTAGAATTTCTCAGTGAAAGAATATTTATAATCGCTAAATATTAATAACTAACTCCGAACACAAAAATAACTAACTGCGACGTTGAGTTATGACGTTAATATGTGTTGGTGACGTCGACGTCATCCGCCGATAACGCTAAATAATGCGAATAATTCTGGTTAAAATCATACATAATCTGATTAAAAATCTAATAAATAGATTATTTAACTGTTGTGATCGATTATATGGAAATTCCTTCACCGATAGACGGCGCCAAACGTCAAAACGGACTGCGACGTGGCGTCAGTTTGACCACAGCATCAAAGTGCACGTTGTATTACGCGCAACATTAGTTCCAATGGGATGTGTGTACTTACTTACTTAATTCTCTTCGTCCCTGATGGGACATAAGGCATCAACGATTTGCCTCCACTTGGCTCGGTCACTTGCAGCATGTTGCGCCTCGCCCCATGTCAAACCTATCTCCTTCAGCTCAGTTAGTATGGTGCACCTCCATGTTATTTTAGGGCGTCCTTGTTTTCTTCTGCCTGGTGGTGTCCATCTCAATGCAGTCTTTGGGATACGGTCCTGGTCCATTCTAAGAACGTGTCCAAGCCAACGGATGCGGCGGCGTTTGATCTCAGTGACCACGTTTTGGCTCTTTGTCCTCTTTTACAGTTCTTCATTGGTGATTTTCATGGCCAGAATATTCTGCATATACTCCTCAGGCAACCATTGTGGAAGACGCTAATCTTCTTCATGTCGCCCTTGGTAACTCGCCAGCATTCTGAGCTATACAGCAGGACTGGTTTGACAAAGCTGTTGTATAGTCGTAACTTTGTGTTGGTGCTGTACTGCCTAGATTTCCAGATTGTCTTTAATCTGCCAAATGCTCCTCTGGCTTTTCCAAGCCTTGCTTGTATATCTTTTTGTGCGGCATTGTCTTTACTGATGAGGCTTCCAAGATACGTAACATTTTGGACATATTCAAGTGGTTCATTGTTGACTGTGATTGGTTCAGTAGGGTTGGTGTTAATGCACATAACTTTGGTCTTTGACGGGTTGGTGTTAAGGCCCACCTGCATTGCAAAGCTATTCAGCCTGTTGGTCTTTTCTTGAAGTTGGTTGAATTTTGTAGAGACTACAGCAAGGTCATCGGCAAAGTCGAGGTCTTCGAGCTGGGAGAAGGGGGTCCACTGGATGCCTCTGGGTTTATCTGCTGTTGTTTTTCGCATGATCCAGTCGGTGGTGACCAGGAAGAAGATTGGGGAGATGATACAGCCCTGCCGCACACCAGACATCACAGGGAACCATTCTGACAGTTGTCCGTCTACAATGACGCTGCATTCAAACTTCCTGTAGAACAGCTTCATCAGCGCAACCATTTTCAGTGGAACTCCATAGGATGACTTTCCATAGGGTATCTCGGTGTACGCTGTCGAATGCTTTCTTGAAGTCTATGAAGTTGATGTACAGAGGGGTGGTCCATCCGATGCACTGCTCTATGATGTTTCTTAGTGTAAATATTTGGTCTGTGCATTCTCTTCCTCTCCTGAATCCTGCTTGTTCTTGTCTAAGTTTGCGGTCAATTTCTTTATCAATTCTGCGTAGAAGAACCCTACAGAAGACTTTGGATGGGACTGAGAGCAGTGTGATGCCACGCCAGTTGTCACAAATCCGGAGGTCGCCCTTCTTGGGAAGCTTCACAATAAGGCCTTTGTTCCAATCATCGGGGATGGTCTCATTTTGCCAGATATTTCTAAAGAGGTCTGTGAGAACCTTGCTTGAGGTGTCAATATCAGCCTTCAGCATCTCAGCATGGATGGAATCGACTCCAGCAGCTTTTCCATTTTTCATGGCTTTGATGGAGAGCCTAACTTCTTCCTCTGATGGGGGACCGGTATTGATATCAAATATATCATCTGTTGCAGGGGGGTCAACAGGGTTATCTGGTTCTGGGCGATTTAGTACTTCATGGAAGTGTTGTACCCATCTCTCAGCTTTCTCTTGTTCAATGGGATGTGTGTATGGCCTTATTAGCCCCCCTCCGGTCCCGTGTGTGTGTGTGTGGGGGGGGGGGGGGGGGGGGGACTATAGGTTTGCACGCTGTCCGTTCGTCCTTCCGAGAAATGCTTGTCCGGGCCATATTTTCAATACTATAAGACTTTGAGATACCAAACTTGGTATGTGGATACATCTTGGGATAGCGGTGTGTCGCGTAACAAATAAGGTCATTGCGACCTTGACCTTGACCTGTGACCTCTGTCATAGAAAATGCTTGTCCGGACCGTATTTTCAATACTATAACACTTAAGAGATACCAAACTTCGTATGTGAATACATCTTGGGATAGTGGTGTGTCGCGTACTAAAAAAGGTCATATGACCTTGACCTGTGACCTCTGTCATAGAAAATGCTTGTCCGGACCGTATTTTCAATACTATAACACTTTAGAGATACCAAACTTGGTATGTGAATACATCTTGTGATAGCGGTGTGTCGCGTACCAAAATAATGTCATAGAAAATGCTTGTCCGGACCGTATTTTCAATACTATATCACTTAGAGACACCAAACTTGGTATGTGAATACATCTTGGGATAGCGGTGTGGCGCGTACCAAAATATGGTCATTGTGACCTTGACCTTGATATTTGACCTCCATCATAGAAAATGTCTGGAAAATGTTTGTCTGGGCTGGTGCGGGACTATGGATTGCCCTGCAATTATTGATGCTCTTGTTAAATATACAATAAACTTCGTTTTTTTTGTAGTTTCTCTAAAACAATAATATAATCTATATTACAAAATGATGTTTAAAATTTAATTTTTAGCATTAATCGTGATCCGCTGACTTTGTTTGGGGTAATTTTATAGCACAACATTGCGCGTAACGTCACGTAATTTTTGACGCCGTCGTGACATAGGGGGTGATTCCCACAGATTTCCATAACAAACTGAAGTTGACCAATCAGAGGACGGTGATTTGTATTGTCCACACCTCGTTTTTAAAGAATCTTTACTCCAGACCATCGTGTGGACTTCTTTGAGAGAAGTCTCGCGAGAGGTCTGGATGATCGAGAATATATCTTTATTCAATAGTAAGAGTAGGCGGGTTTTCCGGATTCCTATATATAACTCCCCTCTCTATAGTGCGTCTCAAACTAACCTTAACAATGTGTCGATGAGCCGTTAAACAATCAGTCAATCACATCTCTGCATTTGACTCTAAAAAAATGTGTCGAGGTATATAGCATTAATTTGCATGAATTCGAACACATTTCAAGAAGCGGGCGTCGTCATTTTAGTTGGCGGACTGTCCACTGACTGAAATACTAAAGCAATGTAAAGTAATCGATTACGTTGAAACAAGACCAGTTGAAGAGATAGGCATAGATAGGCTACGATTTAAAATAAAACATATACATGCGGCCTCCACTAGCATGTGCAAGGCTTTAGGAAAACAATTTTAGATCAAGTCGCCGCAAACGAAAACGTATATAATGTTCTCCTGGTTTACCATAAACGAGTCAAACATAATAATAATAATAATAATAATAATAATAATATTATTAATAATAATAATAATAATAATAAAAGCTTAATTTAAAGAAGGTAACACATTAGAGTTATATAACATACATCATATACATCTTATTTTCAATGTGGCCTTCTGCAAAAAGTCATACACGCAAACACGCACGCACGCACACACGCACGCACACACACACAATATGCATATATACATCGACAAACACTCCATTAGTTAATTTTCTAGAAACAATATTAAAGATCATGAAATAAGACAGTACAAGCCGATTCTTACTAAAAAATCAGTTATATGTTTACTTTGTTATGTTGTTTCTGAACAATTAATCGTTAAATAATACATTACTTCGCAAAAAATGAGATCTGTATCTATATTTAAATGAATGTAACGACGATGATGAACGAATCTGTACAGGCACACTATTCCATACTTGTGCATTTACAAATGTAAAGGATTTTTTCATATAATTTGTACGTGGCTAGGGAGTTACTAAATCACTGTTTGTAATAGATCGAAGGCTATGTAGTTATGTTACTGCTGGAAAAGGTTAATAATTTGCGTATGTAACTAATTTGGAGCGAGATTATATTTCGCTTTGTATACTAGAACAGCTGTGTGATACTGATATCTATCTGAAACTGATAGCCATTGTAATTCTTTCAGTAGTGATTTGCACCCAGTTTTGTAAGATTTATGCATTGTTATTTGCGCTACTCTTACTTGTAGCTTATTTATCTTTTTGATGGTGTTCCCCTTAGCCCATATTGGGCAACAATAGTCAATGGTCGACAGGATGTAAAGAAATATAAAAAGATCGGACAGGGAAAGTAGCATTCAAGGAGGACAGTCAACCACAAAACACAGAAACAAACACGCAAACAGACAAACAAGAAGGCAAAAGCAATAATAAATGCAAACGACATCACAAACACAAAAGGGTTGACAATAGGGCTACCGCCTTGGAACGGTCAGTGGCAAAGAAGGCCACTGGGGGTTTAAACCGGTTCTAGGGTGCACCAAACCTCACACTTACCCTACTGTCATCCCATTAAAACAGGACAGTGTAAATAAAGAAATCCCCGTCATGATCTAATCTCTAACCAACAAGGTAGCATCAATAGGCAATATAAGTAAAACACAAATATGCTCGTGTAAATATAATACAAAAAAACAATAGCCTAGAAAGCCACAATGAAGGTACTCAATGACTTGGCAGAAGCCAGAGCAGTAAGAGAATAAACCATTAAGGGCACGACAAGAAAGATCATGGACAAACATCAAACGCCACCGTCCCAATGGGCTTTAGGTAGGCGTCATCATAGGGTCCACAGCCTGTCCGGTCATCGTACAATTAAAGAGGAAAGCATAGTGGCGAACTGTAAAAGGGTCCACCACCAATCATGCAGTACGTTGCAAAATGATAGGGTCATAACCTCTTTTGATAAAGTTTAACAAAGATAGTATGAAAGTGATCATGACCAAGAATCTTACGAAGTTTATAAATCACATCACCATAGAAGTCAGGTTGTATTAGTCCTTGTCGCAGAAGAGTCCTTAAATTACTTTTATATTTGGAAAGATCAGGGTTACGATAATAAAATGTTTCAAAGGTTGTAAGCATTGTAGTACAGTTTCTTCATATCATCCGTCAAGAAATATCATCCGTCAAGAAATAAACAATTTTCTTTAAAAGTGCAATTTTAGAATTAATTTTGGAACTCAGTTTTGATATCTGTACATTCCATGATAACGTATTATCAACATAAATTCCGAGTATCTTTTGAACGTTAACAGTTTCTATTTGCGAATCATTAATGTTTAATTGTAATATTTTCATCACACCACCTATTTATTGCTTTCAAATTAGCCTGAAGTCGGGTTTGTACTTTAAGGATATCATGGTCAGCTTCATATAGAATGGAATCATCCGCGTACAGATCTAAATTTCCTGTGGTAGTTGTATAAGCAATATCATTGATACATATTAAAAATAGAAGCGGCCCCAGGATCGAAACATGGGGTACGCCTGATGTCACTGATGTCACTAACAATTTGAGTGTAGTGAAAGTACCATGTTTCGTGAACTGTGGTCGGTTTGAAAGGTACGATGTAAACAGTTTGACCATTTTATTTGAACAATGATACAAATGCAGTTTATGTATAAATATATTGTGGTCTACCAAATCGAATGCCTTCTTCAGATCTAAAAAAACCGCACCAACATATTTCCTAAATCCACATCTTTTAACCATGAATCTATTAAATGAATGAGCGCCGTTTGACACGAATGCTGTTGTCTAAAACCTGTTATCATGAATGATAAAATATTTTATAAAATATGATTGTAACTGAGATGCAATATGTCTTTCAAACACTTTGGATATGGTCGGTAAGATTGAAATTGGACGATAATTATTTGGATCTTCTTTGTCTCCACTCTTGGAAATCGGTTTGACACACGCCTCTTTTAGTGCATCCGGAAAAATTCCTTGATCAATACTTTGATTGATGATATAGGCAATTGCTGGTGTGATACAATCGCCACAGTATTTAAGAATTTTGGGACCAATACCATCTGACCCTGTAGACTTATTTGGATTTAAATTATCTATAATTTTCTTTACTTCATATGCCGTTATATGATCAATTTCAAATACTGCATGTTTTAATTTATCATCTAGAGTTTGCTGCTGAAGATTTGAAAAGTTTTCAGCAACCAAGGATGTTTTGTCAATAATATTTGAGATATTTGTAAAATGTTCATTTAGAGCATTTTAAATAATATCCTGACCCTCAATAATTGTGTTTTTATACCGAAGTTTGTTTGATAAAAAGGAATTTGCATCGTTTTGAACTTCATAACATACAGCTTTAAAATTCTTCCATAAAATGCTTATTGCTTTTTATTGCTTCATTGATTTTATTTTTTTTCTGATTTTTTTTTCGCGTTGAAGTTTATTTCGTTGGAAAATAGCAGCTTTTATTTCATCATTGAACCATGCTGGCTGGATATCATGCTTAATTCTCTTTTCTTTTTGCTGTGCGTTTTTCAATAAAACACTATTTATAATACCATAAAGAAACTGTAATGAATCATTCGGGCTATTGAATATTTCTATGGTCTCAAGTGGCGCATTCATTAAATCAAATTGGAAGTCATGTTCATTGAAGTTCTTAAAACTTCTGTAAGTAATAGTTTTATGATTAGTTTGGCCGTGTTTAATTTTTCCTACTGAGCGAGTAAAACACACCGGATATTGCGGATAATGATCACTGATACTGTGATATGGCACGTTAACTTCAACAATGCTTTCAGATCTGTTAGTGTAAATATGATCAATTAGGAACGAACTCGGTTTGCTTATTCTAATTCTATTCTTATTTCACAAGCTTTTTACAACATATTATTTATTTACAATAGAAGAAAAAGGATTAGAACGAAAGTAAGATACTTATGATGTTCTTCTCCTAGGTATGATATTAATTGTACACAATTGATGGCATAGTAAAACAGCAATAATTAGATATTTTCACAATATACATTCTGGAAGTATGAGAACTTAAATTACTTAGTGTAAACAAAATTGTTTGTAAGTTCTTGGTATATATATATATATATATTCTAGAATAATGCTTAGATATAAAATTGAAATAATAAAAAGTAACAAAAAGAAAAAATAGAAAGTAACTTGAAAAATACGAAATTTAAACAGACAAAAAATTAAATGAATAGATTCTGCACATACATTTAATAGTTATTAATATTTATTTATAAATCTCCATTGTAAATCATTTAAAAAAAAATTAATTAGGGGGTTTGGGGTGACACAGGGAATGGAGGTGTAGTTGATTTGGGAATTCAACAAAAGAAAATAATCGATCTACTAGTTAAAACGTTTTGAGTTTTTAATATAATTGTGTACCGCACCGAATATAAGAATGTTTGTATCGTACGATATATTTTGATCTCCAGATAGAAGCGTTTTCAGTGTAATATTTAGTAGACGGGGGTAATGAATTTACCAATACATTTCTAATATCAGTATATTTATTGCACTTAAAGAAGAAGTGGTCACCGTTTTCAACACATCCGCATGTACAAAGAGTCTACCATGTTTTTGGAAAACAGATCATTGTTAAGGGAACTGCAATTTAATTTTATTAGATACTGGGACCATACGGCGTACGACATGGGAAAGCGATAAACTCCATGTCTACCGCCGTATGCATGCCATCTTCGGGATGGTTAAAATTGTGTATTATTGATTTTATGAATATTGAGTTCTGCTCAACCCGGGCTATAGGGCGTGAGCGGTAGCTAGCATATTTCACTACCGCTCATGAACAGTCTCAATCAAACCGAGACTGCAATATTTTGTATGTGTCGTGCTCGGCCGTTTCCAAAGGTCCATTATTATATTCCTTTTTAGACGCAGTCTAGTATGCAATATCTGTATGTTTTCTTTCTCCAAAGAGATAGTGTTTGGGAATTCTGTTTTGATTACGTTTAAAGCTACAGACCCTCTATATAAATCGATTTCTTCTTTGTAGGCGTGTCTTTATTTGTAACTTCATGTTCACCAGCTCACGTCGAAATCGGGTATTTAAGCGAGCAAATATAACGTAGGACATCATTTATTGTATAGACATCGACCAGCGCACATCGTACCTGTTTCAAATAACTGTTTCAGTGTGCCGTGATTCTTCGGTTAAGTTATTCCATTCGCGAATAACAGAGGGGAGAAAAGAATCATAGTGGTAGTTGGCATGGGCATTGACAGTTTGTATGTTTGTAGAGTTCCGTAAGTTATACCTTGATATATTACCTACAGAAGGAGGAACAAGCTCAGAGAGAAAATTGGGAGTTAAGTGGTTTGTCATTTTATAAAACATAACGAGTTTATGCTTAAGGCGCCTGTTTCCGAGAGTTTCCCACCCAGTTTCTTTGTATAGGTTGTCAATAGAGACATGTTTCTTTGCTCCAGTTACTATCCGAGCAGCCTCATTTTGTATTTTGTTGAACTCATATTTTTCATATTGTGTGCAGTTATCAAATAGAATATCTCCGTATTCTAAAACAGGTCTTATGAAGGACGTATATATAGTTTCTAAGGACACTCTATCTAGTTTGTATTTACGTTTCCGCATAATGTTAATCCTCTGCTATGCCTTTGATTTGATATATTCGATGTGCTTGTGCCAGGATAAATCATTTGACAAAAAGACGCCGAGGTGTTTTATGATCATCGACTTCAGTTATTATCTGTTCATTCATAAAAACTGGTGGGTGGTTGATAAAATTGACTTTACGTGAAATAAGAGGAGATTTAGTTTTGGATGGATTAAATTTGACAAGCCATCTATCTGCCCAATTTGATATTTTCAGGAGATCGGAATTCAGTGTATTCGCAGCAGATATCAGATTATCTGCAACAATAAACAAACCTGTATCGTCTGCAACAAGACGAATATTTGAATTGATGTCTATAACAATATCATTAATGTATATAAGGAATAACAGTGGTCTTTAATGTTATTCCAATTAGATTGGACACCTGGTAGGACAACGCGTTGTTTTCTATCAGTAAGATAGCTTTTGAACCATGTTAAGAGATTTCCTGTGATACCAACAGCCTTTAATTTTGCAAGAAGTCCCTCGTGCCAAACACGATCAAAGGCTCTGCTAATATCACAAAAAATCGCCCTAATTTCCTTTCTAGAATAAAGAGCTTGACATAAAAAGTTATATAATACGAAAGCTGGTTAGCTGTTGAGTCACCTGGAACAAAGCCAGACTGCAGTGCAGTTAAAATACTATTGGTTAGAAAGAAGTTGAATACGTGTTTGAAAACGAATTTTTCCAAAACCTTTTCAACAGTACAGAGAGGTGCTATAGGTCTGTAGTTTGAAACAATTGATTGGTCTCCATATTTGAAAACTGAGCAAACGTGGGCTTCTTTCCAGGTAACCGGGAAAATGCTATCGTTTAAGGAATGATTAAACATAGAGGTTTTGATAGTTCGGTAGCTAGTTCTCTAAGAACACGGTTATTAATTGTATCAGGACCTACAGCTTTTCCTGAGGCTAGGGTTTCTAACATTTGTTTTACTTCAAGAGGACATAGAGTAATGGAACTTAGGTTCGAGTCGTTTACAGTAGGTAAGACGGGAATTTTAGCATTATCGTCATTTATAAGAGTTTGATCTCGAAAATCATTCAATAAGTTTGCTTTGTCAAAGTCATTGGTAATAATAGAATCGTTTGAGTGTAACTAGGCCTTGAGCCAGGACCCAAAATTTTCGATATTGTTACCAACTCAAGGGACAAATTCTACCATCACTTTTTGAAAAGAGCAATGTATATAGATTACATTTTTCCATGATAGCAATCTGGAACAGGTAGCTTATATAAAAAAAAATCGAACATTAATAGGTTATCATTGTAGCGCTTTCATATAAGTTTTTGATGTTCATTTTTGAATGTCATGCTTGTGTGAATAATTATTGATGTACTTTTTAAAGATGCACTTAAGTTTACAATTCACTGAGTTAAATAAAGCGTAAATAAGCTCTTCTTTAGCACTAAATTCAGTTTAAAATCTCTAATTTGCTTAAAATTAGAAATCAATTTACCCCACCCACTATTGACACATTTTTATTCATTTAGATTAGTCAAAAAATTTTACAATATATATGTGTAAACTTGTAAGAATCAGTAATTTACAACCTTTCTACATGATTTAAATAATTTTATAATATGAATAAGGGATTGTTATGATATATTGTAGAAATTAAGTACTAAGAAATGTTCATGGTATTGCACATATGTGTTCAGTTAAGCCTGATAAGTTGAGACACATGCCAAACTGAAAGTATAAGCCTTCCTCAAAGTAACTGCAACATAAATAGTATTAACATGGTCTGATATATACGTATATTGCACAGATGACACATAGTCCAAAGGATTCTAGATAAAGGAAATGTGCGGTTTAACATGTGCTTTTTTAACAAAAGTCTTTTTTAGGTGTATACGTCATGGCAATACTTATTATGATTACACATTTGGATTATGTATTACACATAAATACATGAAAACATTGTATATTGCAACGCAAAATCTTAAAAGTTTTCTATTTTAATACTTTTTAATTACAATTTATGCATATTTTAAGGATTTGTACACCTGAATTACCCCACCCATATACAACACAATGAAGAATTCTGCATATGAAATGTAAAAATAGTAGTATATGCATTTACACGAACCATTTTTGAGTTACTGAAAAAAAGAATCGACAAAGATGGATTGATTTGAATTGGGGTTTTACGGCGCACCAACACAAACATGTTATATGGCGCCAACAGGAATGAACATTCGACCCGGCTCACTCTTCATCTAGATAAAAATTTGCAGAATGTGCCTAGAACCTTCTTACTTGCAGAACTGCAGAGTTGCTGCAAATTCTCTAGTAATCACTCCATTTTTCGCTGGAGCCACAATCACTGCCACCACTGAAGTAGCACATGAAACAATACAGGTTTCATGATGAAAATAATGAACAAAAATGATTAAATTAATATGAATTCGGGGAAATTTTACCCCTATGCCTGGATATGCAGTGGTCATATTCTTGCCCGGGAACCACATGGCGTGATACCCAGATCACTGTTACTTACCATGGCAACTATTTGTTAGTATTGGTGCAGTTGTTACAATATCACCTGCTTAGGATATGTTTACGTGTCGACGTGCCGTAAAACACTATTCATTCTTTGTATCTAAACATAGGTTGTGATGTTCTCCGTTCTTGATTTAGAGTATAGAATTAACCTAGGATAGTAAGCATCAACCCTACATTGCAAGTGGAATGATTATTACCTAAAAAGGTGTATTGCCAATGAAAAGAGAGAGGGACTCTGTGTGTGTGTGTGTGTGGGGGGGGGGGGGGGGGGGGGGGGGGGGGGGGGGTTGGATATATAGGCATTTAGGAATCTGCCCTACTGACGAATAGACACCTATGTTTCTTTAACATGATGGGAGAAAAAATAACAAGCAATACTCGGGATCGCCTGGTTTACGTCCCTATCCGACGGACGAGGGTAAAAGTGTCTTGCCCAAGAACACACCGACAAAATTCACTGGCTCCGGTGAGGCTTGAACCAGGGTCCTCTGAATTTAAAGTCCCCCGTGCTATCCACTGCATCAACAGCCTGTATGCGCTCAAGCAGGTTGACTGCATTAAGATGCATACAACTAAAATGTTAATCCGTCATAAAGGTTAAGATGGGTTCACAACGGTCTCTCTTATCTAGCAAGTTAGCATCAAGTTCATGTATGTCGAGTTGCAATATGCCTGCAAGCCTTATATATGCCCAGCTCATTGCTGTTTTGATGAACATGGCAATTAATGCCTTGGGATAAAACAAGACAATTAAGAATACTCAGTACATATTATCTGATTTAAATAATATAACTTAATGTGACAATATAACATACATATAAGATATAAAAAAGAATCAAACGCTTCCAGATAAGAATCGGTACCCAGTGCATCGAGATAGATTATATTTAGTGACCACGGTTAGTTTACTGATGTTACTCTAAAAGCTATATCCGACATACAGGTGCTACTGCAGTTAAAGTAGCTATCCCGCTAACAACAGCCACATTTTACAATATAGGTACATCCTTTCTAAACCTACTGCACATGATGTATATACATAACTTACATCGTTTGAGAATCAAAACTCTATAGATACAATATAAAAAGCTTTAACCAGCCAGACAAAAAACAAACAAACGGATAATTCATTTTACACATTCAATTACGGATATTACAAAAACCCATGAATAAACATATACTTCCCAAACCAAAATGCAGGCTTGCAGCAAGCTTGCCGCAAGCTTGCGGTAAGCTCGCATTAAGCTAACAGTGTACATGTAAGCTTGCTGCAAGCTTGGCGCAAGCTTGCGCAAGCTTGTGGATTTGCCTGCAAGCTTCTCATTCATTTTATGCAAGCTTGCGATCTAGCTCGCATTGAGCACAAGCTTGCGGTTGAGGACTTAGAGAAATTTTGTCAAACCCCTGCAGAAATAAATTCAAGCATTTTTTCATTCTTAAGAATTCTTAAAAATTACAAGGAAGTTCGATGTTTTCTCTCTTGGAAAGACATTGGATTTCCTTGGAATGAAAACTCCTAGAAATTCCATGGAATTCTCAAGATTGTTTCTTTGAGAAAGTTTGGAAAACATTGGATTTTTAATCCATCAAAATCCAATGTTTTTCCCTTTGCATAAACATTGGATTTCTTTGGACTTCTACTCTCTGTCCATCAGCATATACTCCAGAAAAGCTTGGAAAAGCTTGGACTTGAATTCTTGACCAGAAAAAAAGTCCAATCTTTTCCAATATTTTCACAATTGGAAAAATATTGGTATACTTTGGACTTATTTACTACTACTGCTGCTGTTACTACTACTACTACTGCTGCTGCTGTTACTACTACATGCACTACTTCTACTACTACTGCTGTTACTACTACTGCTGATGTTACTACTACTACTACTACTGCTGCTGTTACTACTACTACTATACTGCTCTACTACTACTACTTGTAATATTACTGCTGTTGTTGCTGCTGCTACTGCTGTTACTACTACATGCACTACTTCTACTACTACTGCTGTTACTACTACTACTGCTGCTGTTACTACTTCTACTACTACTACTGCTGTTACTACTTCTACTATGTACATGTATCAGATAAGGATCATTCCAAAATACTGAAAAACAGAAAGGTCTTAATGCAGCGCCCTTTGTATTGGCAAGTCAGGATAAATTCCCAAGAGAATCATTGCCAGATGTGAGGTGATAAGAGGATAATGTCCATCTATTGGCCATACATTAGTGGTACATTTACATAATATACTCTGAATTAACCTCTGTGTTACCTCTGATTTACTGAGAGTTGATTGGTTTAACAAAATACTGGTTGGTCAGTTTGAAAATTTCTAACATGTTGGGAGCATGTTGGGAAACATGTTTTTGTTGATTATCTTATTTAATAAAGTACTACATTGTGAAATCATTTTTATTGAAACTCTTGTCTCTGCTGGATACAAGTGTGGCTAGTCTCATATTTATATTTTACTGGAGGATTATTATAAGATAGAAGCAGAATGAAATATGATGTTTACAGGTATGTACTAATCTACTTCAAATCATCAATATGGCATACAATTAATGTTCAGCAAAGATTGTGAAATGTATCAGATTGCCAGCGAATTAATTTTATATTCATTAGAATGCTTGGACTAATTGTTTATTATATTTTAGACATTTTGACTGTTTTTAAAGCTGCTTAGACAGATGTCATTATCTTCCTTTAATCATTTTATCCAAACCTCTTTAAAACAGATGATATAAACAACTCTTAAACATGACTTGTATATGTTTGCACATGACAGTGATTTAAAAAATAATGTTGTTTAAATTAATTTTGGTAAAACAGACACATAATAAACTCTGGTTAAAACTACTATTTTAGAACTAAAAGAGACTGCTTTCGTTAGGGGCCATGACATGCGGGTACCAGACAAACCAGGAGATGAAGTCTTGGATGAAACAGGTTCCATATTTGGCATGCAAAAGTAAGTTTCCCATGTATCTTTGTTTAGACTATAATAGTATATACATTTAGGAAATGCAGTACACACGCTACTTGTCTTATCTGATGATTCTGCTCTCGTACTTAAGAAATATATTGAAAATGTAGATTGGGTACATTACATTTAGGATAGAATTGCAGCACTTCGCTAATTGTCATATTTTATCCACCATTAAATTCTAGATCTGCCATTTATTCTTAGTTAAATTTAGTATATAGTAAATAGGAATATGCAAATGATGATCTCTGTATTTTCTTTCAGAATATGTCAGACATAGACCATGGACCAAGAAACACAGGATGAACACATTACGGGGAAAGATTTATGATTCTTATATATGGTTATATACCTTATAAGTACATTATTTTGTAGTGTTTGTTATATTTGTTTTTCATTTTAATGGTTTTAAATGAGATATATGTTTCACATAATATTTCAGTTCTTATTCTAATTCAAATTGTCACCAAAAAAAATCTTAAATCGATCATATCAATGTTAATGGGCAGATGTTCAAATGATGCAAATTCAACCTGAAAGAACATTCCGATTAATTTTAAATATCTTTTTTTTTCTAAAAGATTAACTTAGTTTAAACACAAAATATCAAGAAAACTTGTATAACCATTGTCAAATGTGTTGCTGTGAATTTATTTTATTAAAAAATAAATAAAAAATATGAATATTTTATCCTTTTCACCAGCAATGCAAGTCCAAAGAAATCTTATATTGTTTCTGCTTTATGTTTTTGTAGTGAACTTAGAATTCCTAGGAAATCTTAACAATATCCAATATTTTTCTGTTTTGAAATTCCTATGAATTCCAGTGTTTTTCTGTTTAGATTCTAATTAGAGCGCAAGCTTATTTGGTTAGCTCAAGCAGGCTAATTTGGTAAGCTTGCGCGAGCTTGTTTTGCAAGCTTATTCGGTTAGCTCGCGCAAGGTAATTACAGCGCAAGCTTATTTGGTTAGCTTGCGCAGGCTTGTTTTGCAAGCTTATTCGGTTAGCTCGCGCAAGCTAATTACAGCGCAAGCTTATTTGGTTAGCTTGCGCAGGCTTGTTTTGCAAGCTTGCGCAAGCTCAAACTTGCGTTTGTCTGCAAGCTAGTTTTTATTTGGCAAGCTTGCGCAAGCTCGCCGCGATGTTCCAAATACGCGCTTACCGTCAGCTTGCGATTTATGCTTGCGGCAAGCTTGTTGCAAGCTTGCAGATGGAGCTTGCGATTTTGGTTTGGGTTTTAAGCGACACATAAGCATTATTATACGAGATGAACAACTGGATAGAGTTTTGATAAACTGTTTTTGTAGTGTAATTTTGTCGTAATTTGGCGGGTTATTTTAAAATTTGTATAACAAACACCTAATAATCAACAGTTAAACCGTAAAATACCTTTTCTTTTTCTTTCTGTTTTTTTTTTGCAATTTGTCAAAACTACAGTGGTCTACTTTGTGATTTTAGTTCGTGGATTTATTCAATATACGATTTGTAAACATGGTGAAGGTATGGAATACCTTATCAAAAGTCACATTCTCTATATATTTCAGTTCGCTTAAAACTTTTGAAGTGATTTTATGAAAAGTGTACAACTTCAAGCTTAAGATTATTGTCCTGTACCAAATAAATGGTGTCCCTTGAATCAAGCCTGGAATCAAATTTGGCCCTGTCCCGGGGGTCACACTATAACATAAATTGTTGTTGTTTCTTAAAACAAGAGACCCACTCGCCTTGTCTCAACGTGCTCTCTTGTTTTAAGAAACAACAACAATTTCTTTATATAAATCTGTAAAACTGTGACCCCCGTAGTGGCCATATTTGACCCCATTGTCGCCATTTGAACAAACTAGGTAGAGGATCATATGCGAACTATTATTTAGCTTTTGAAGTATCAGAGTAGCTGTTTGAATATGTTTTCCTATATAATTCAATGATATAGTGTGACCGGGACAGGACCAAATTTGATTCCAGGCTTGATTCAAGGGACACCATTTATTTTGTACAGGACAAAAATCTTAAGCTACATGTAGCTAATTACACCTCTATCTCTTGTAGTTTCAGAGAAGATGTTTATAGACGTTCCTACATAACTCTATGTAAATATGTGATCCCCGGGACCGGGCAAGATTGACCATAAGATCACCATTTGAAAAAAAAGTTGGTAGAGATCGATACTCTTATGCTACATGCATCGTATTAGATCTCTAGCTCTTGTAGTATCAGAAAAAGAATATTTTATGGACTTTCCTATATAACTCTTTGTAAAACTTTAACCGCAGAACCGGGCCATAGTTGGACACAGAGTCACGATTTGAACAAAAGTGGTAGAGAACCATAAGCTTGTACAAAATAGTAGACCTCTGGTTCTTGTTTTTTTTAAAGAAGAGATTTTAAAGATGTTTCTATATGACTATGTAAATATATGACCCCTGGGACGGAGCCAGATATGACCCCAGGGTCAACATTTTAACAAACTTGCTAGTGGACCATAAGCTTATGCTTCATGCATAATATGGGACCTCTAGCTCTTACAGTTTTAGAGAAAATTATTTATTTTTAAAGATTTCCTATATAACTGTATGAAAAAATGTTACCCCCGGAGCTGGACCATATTTGACCCTGGGGTCACCATTTTATAACTAATTGGTAGAGGACCCTAAATGTATAATACATGCAAAATATTAGACCTGTAGCTCTTCTAGTTTCAGCGAAAACGATTTCTTAAAGAAACAACAGTTTTGCTTAAAAGGAGGAGATAACTCTAATAACAGGAATCAGCTACCCTGTTCACACTGCTATCATGGATTTTTTGTTTCTCTACAAGGTACTCAATAACATGGTACTAGTGAGAATTTGTCCCTTGAGATGGTAACAAAAAAGTGTATGGCTCACGGTCTAAACGGGGTACAGATTCCTTGCGATTTTCAGTTTTAAGTTTTTCAGACAATTGTTGACTTTTTGAGTTAATCCGTATTTTAATCGTACTAGAATCTAAATTGATAAATTGATCTTCCTGATCCAGAATTAACATAAAATAACATATACATGTACATATGATGGAGTTACAGTTGCTACATATCACCTTTAATGTTGTTGTATATTCATTTGCCAGTATAACACTGACTATGGTCACTATGTGCTTCTTTAATTACAATTGCGTTCACTTTGTACTAACACTTTTGTGTGTTGATGTTGAGCAAGTTTAAATAATTAATTATGGACAATGAATTGGTCATGATCACTTTCATACTATCTTTGTTAAACTTGTTAAAAAGTTTATCAAAAGAGATTATGACCCTATCATTTCGCAACGTACTGCATGCTTGGTGGTGGACCCTTTTACAGTTCGCCACTATGCTTTCCTCTTTAATTGTACGATGACAGGACAGGCTGTGGACCCTATTATGACGCCTACTAAAGCCCATTGGGACGGTGGCGTTTGATGTTTGTCTTATGATCTTTCTTGTCGTGCCCTTAATGGTTTATTCTCTTACTGCTCTGGCTTCTGCCAAGTCACTGAATACCTTCATTGTGGCTTTCTAGGCTATTGTTTTTTTGTATTATATTTACACGAGCATATTTGTGTTTTACTTATAGTTTATATTGCCTATTGATGCTGCCTTGTTGGTTAGAGATTAGATCATGACGGGGATTTCTTTATTTACACTGTCCTGTTTTAATGGGATGACAGTAGGATAAGTGTGAGGTTTGGTGCACCCTAGAACCGGTTTAAACCCCCAGTGGTCTACTTTGTCACTGACCGTTCCAAGGCGGTAGCCCTATTGTCAACCCTCTTGTGTTTGTGATGTCGTTTACTTTTATCATTACTTTTGCCTTCTTGTTTGTCTGTTTCCATGTTTGTTTCTGTGTTTTGTGGTTGACTGTCCTCCTTGAATGCTACTTTCCCTGTCCTATCTTTTTATATTTCCAGAATTTCTTAGAAATACTCCAAATGCCATTCTAATCTCCATGTTTGTTGCATCTGCTGCACTGTCTATGTTTCCCGTTAGAACTTGTAGGTTTATATGATATACTTCCAGACTGTCTCTTGCTATAATATGTTCAACTGTATTTTCAAGCTGTGTTCTTTCTATAGTAAATCTGTCACAATCGTATAAATAGTGTCCAATAGTTTCTTTCACCTTACAAAATTCACATAGCTCTGACTTTTCAGGGTCTATTTTACTCATATATTGGTTCAGCTTTGTGACTTCACTGATTAATTGATTGATGATCACTGTTACTTCTCCAACTGTCTTCCTTTTCTTTATATTTACTTTTGGAATAATCTCTTGAAGTTTTCCTGATGTAGGTGAATTTTGAAAAGAACGTTGCCACTTTTCATCTAACCCTTTTTTCATTAAACTGATGATCTCTCTACGATCTGCTACTCCTTCATACAAGAAATCGCATACCGAGAAATGAAAGATATTTTTATGTTGTAACTCACAAGATCTGGAAGACGAATACCATTTTATATATGTGTGTCAATGAATATATTAAAAGATATTACCACCAGAGGCCATCTATGTTCAAATATATAGAATTGATGAAAACTTCAAACAATGATATATTACTAAATTTAGCGAGGTATATAAAATGTGCTTTAAATGTTAGACTTTCTATTTTGAATGCGTAGTATAAATATAATATTGTTCATCCTCTTACTATGATGATGTAAACTATACTGACAGTTGATTTATATACTCTGTTTGCGTGACTTTGTTATGTTCGAATATTGTATATATGTTCTGAATGACGATGTACTTTGTACAAGTCTAAATAAAATATCTGTTCTGTTCTGTTCTGTTCATAAAATTCTTCTTTCTTGTCAATCATTTCTTTGGCTGCCTCTTTAGCCAAATGGTCTGCTAATTCATTACCTTCAATGTCTTTATGACCAGGAATCCAATGAATAAAAATGCTATTTCCTTTGTCTTCCAGCAATGCTGTATTTTTTTTGATGTTTAAAACGACTTCTATTTGTTTGGTTGGAATCTGGGATCCAAATGCTGCAGTAATAGCTGGTTGACAAACTACAAATAAATGTATTTGTTTGTCCATCATTTGTGGTTGATCTACCAAGTACTGCAGTCCTAATTCTATTCCCATTAATTCACCGATATAATTGTTACCGTTTGAGCATATAGCTTTCTTGATACACACCGGTTCTGAATTTAATCCCTCCATGAAAATCGCTACTCCTGCTCCTGTTGGGCCTGGGTTTCCCAAAGCTGATCCGTCACTGAACATGATTACGCTATCATCTGCCAAGGTATTGAGCACTTATCGAATATTTTCTTCCTGCACAGATGTATCATTATCCATTTCATTCCAATTACAGTTAGCTTGACTTCTTCTGCTGATTAGTAAGCTATCTTCTGAATATTTGAATTCTTTAGCAATATTTTCTAAAGAAACTTTGCCTTTCATTTCATTGAAAGTAGACACCAACATGTTGAAGTATGTTTTCTTTCCACTCACTTTCCTATCATCTAAGCTTTTGTCAAAATCCTGTTTCAGTGGATCCACGTCATGCTTGCTAAAGATTCTTGCCATTTCTTCAGCTTGTCTTAATTTCATGTGAAGTGTTATAGGTGGACAATTTCCCAGAACTTCTAAAGTTTCCAGACTGGTGTTACCGATGCACCCTGTAGCTTTAAGTAGTTCTGCTCTTTGTACTTTGCTGAACTCTATTGCAGCTGTATCTGTCGCTGTTACCATAGTCGATGCCCCATAATCCATAATAGGCTACACTAATGATTTGTACAGTCTCATAAATATCTCTTGGCTACAACCATTCTTACCTCCTGTAATGCGTTCTATTGCTTTCAGTGCTTTAAAACCTTTCTGCTTTCTTTCCATGACATGTTTTCAAAATTAAGATCGTCGTCGATTATGACACCAAGGATTTTTTTACTTTTTTTAAAGTTAATTTCTTGTCCTTTAATCTTGATCTTAGTATCTATCTTATCTACACCTGCAGGTGATAAAAGCATTGTGTCCGTTTTTTCTGGGGCGATTTCCATGTTCTACTTGCTACACCACTTAGATATAATCTTTTCACCATCGTTGGTAAGTTTTTCTTCTAATTCTTTTACAGTATTGCCACTTGCCCAAATGGTGTTGTCATCTGCAAACTCGCCATGTTCACTTTCTATATTTATCATTGAGTCACTTGTGTATAAATTACACAAAATAGGCGATAGTACTGAACCCTGAGGAATACCTACTTTTGACTTTACCCATTCTGACTGTATTCCATTCACACAAAGGCTGTATTGTCTCTCTGTCAAGTAGTTATACAGATAAATGAGTAATCTTCCCACTATTTCTATCTTGATTGCTTTGTAAAGTAGACCCGCTCTCCAAATTCGTTCAAAACACGATTCATAGTCCATTACTACTGCTATCGAGTATTCATAAAAGTTCATATTTGTTTGAGTGTTTGTCGTTGAGTTCCTACGGAAAATGTTTGTAACTGGCATCCGTACGGTTTCGATTTTCTGCTAGGTCTCGGCGTCTACTTCCTATGTAGCCGGATGTCGAGCTACGCCATGGATATCGTCTGCAGTCCCACGTGTTATGATTGTTCATGCCGCATGAATCGCAGCGTAATGGATATCGTCTGCAGTCCCGCGTGTTATGATTGCTCATGCCACACGAATCGCAGCGTAAAGGGCGGGAGTTATACCGCGAACTGAGCTGCCAGCTTCCGGTTGTTACGTCACTGCGTTGCATCCGTCTTGGCGCGTTTATACGGGGGCGTTCCTGTGGAATTGTCTTTCTTTTTATTATGAGCAACTGTTTGTTTATGCACATTACTAATGTGCTGGCCACTTTTGCGCTGAGATGAATGCCATCATGTAGGAAGAAGTGGTTTGCTACGCTTCCGTCTCCGTATATATATATACGCGCTGTACATTTCTATTAAATCTGCTGCCTTTGTTTTAAGGCAGGAGTTGTTTGATGATGTCGTTGGTTGGGACAATATCGGCGTCTTTCCTCGGAGAGAGTGTACATAAATACACTTTGATGTTTTGTTTCTGTAGAGTTTCAACAGCTTCTTTCATTATTGAATAGACTCCATTAAGATTGCTAGAACCCGCATCGTTTCCGCCAGCATATATGACTACAGTTCCATATTCAGACATGTCCCACTTCCTAAGTCGTAAGGCAATATCATTTGCTGTTGCACCACGCATAGTACATATTTCTGTATTTTGCGACAGTCCACGACGTTGAATTCCTTTGAATATGGAATCGCCAATTACTAATGTCTTGAGTTGTTTTCCTTCAGCATTCACTGACATCTTCAAGAATGTTTCCTCTGTGTCTAGACTGACTGTTTGTTTGTTTTCATGTGATGCCTTTGGTGTCACAGGATCGTTGGATGGACATTTTCTTGTCACTCTCTCATGAAAGCCTTTCACGCTATCCATTACTGACTGTAAACGTCTGAGTACACCATCGGCACATTTAGTAACATCCTTGCTTACATGTTGAGTGCGTTCCGACAATGTTTGTATACTCTCATTTGACTGGTCGTTCACAAGAGAAACATGCTTTTTGACACTGGCAAGTTCCTCCTTTTGTCCGAGTCATTTGATGGTGTGAATCAGCAATATTATTGAATAGACACTGTTTTACTTTCTTTATCTCCGTGTTTATTAGCCGTATCTCTAGAATGATGTTCATCATTGCATCTCCTGTAGAAAAACTAGTATTATCGTCACATGCGATGTATTCTATGTGGGGATCAGCGCTGTCCTTGATGTGGGTGTCAGCGCAGTCCAGTGTACGGGTGTCAGCGCGGTCAGATGTAGGGGTGTCAGAGTCATGCAGTTAAATGTATAACTAAGATAGTAAATCTTTGCCCAAATTCTTAATAAAACTTGTACGGAAGTCAGAAAAATAAGCAACCACCCATAGATTTTGGTGAGATTTATTAATCACATTATTTAGCAGTTGAAAAGATATATGTATCGTAAATGTAGCCATATGTCCTTCGTTTGTATTAGCATGAGCTAAATCATTTATAAATGTAAATTGCAACGTACATGTTCATGTCAGTGACGATTCTATGTTGGAGTTCCTGCCTATATTGTTTTTGTAGAGGGGTGCTGAAACATGACAAAAACCTTAACAATTATTAAAAGCTCCAATTAGTTAAGTTTTCAATTTTCAAAATTCTCTAAGGTATTGGTAACAATTCTTATTAACTGATATTGTCTCTTAATAATGGAGTCTCATAAACTCTCCCTCTATCATCTGTGACAATGCTGATTTGATATAACATCAACAGCAATCCTTTTTTTTCTTTACAAAAGATAATATAGTTATAGATACAACTACCCCACCTCCAACTGCTGTAGGTACTGGCCTTGCAGTAAATGAACAACCCCTGCTAGATTCTGACTCCGTTGCCAAGGGATTAACGACGTTGCGTTGTAAACCTTCACGCCTCGCACCACTGCGGGTTCGAATCCCACTCAGTAGGAGCTCGGCAGCGCTTGAATGCGCCAGCCGAACCTTTTGGTACATGACCAACGGGCAAGTCTGCAACATCTTTTAATGTTAGAATCCTGGAGTCATCTATTGACATAAATGAAGGCACTTTTCAATTTTTGCAAGTAAACCTTCACTTGATAGTTGTACTTTTTTTCATGTCCGTTGCAAATATTTGTAAAGAGCATGGTTTCTACTTGAGTCGATTCCTCTCGTTCAAGAACCGTTGAACCAGATACATACCTAATTCCTTATGGGACGGTAGCGTTTGATGTTTGTCTTTAATCTTGTCTTGTCTTGTCGTACCTTAACGGTTTGTTATCATGTTGCTCTGGCTTCTGCCAAGTCATTGGGTACTTACTTTGTGGCTTTCAAGGCTTTTGTTTTTTATATTATATATACATGATCATTTATATATTTTACTATTGCCTATTAACGCTGCTTTGTTGGTTAGAGATTACCTGGCGGGGATATCTTTATTTACACTGTCCTGTTTATTGGGATGACAATAGGGTAAGAGTGAAGTTTGGTGCAACCTAGAACCTGGTTTAAACCCAAAGGCCTTATTTTGCCACTGACTGTTCCAAGGCGGTAGTCCTATTGTCGACCCTGTGTGTTTGTGGTGTCTTATCTTGCCTTTTATTCATCTTTATATACAGTTGGTCTTTGTTTTTTTGTGTGTTTGTGGTTGACTGTCGTCCTTTAATGCTACTTTTCCTGTTCGACTTTTATATCTACTTTTACATACATTATTTGAACATACGGCTTGACCGGTATAAATGGAAGCAACCAAAGTTAGCTAATATATGAAGCATCAGCTAACAAACGTTTGACAGTGCCCACAAGCAGTTTAGTGCACGCATATCTACTGATCCATTGGCACAGTTTACCATGCCATTTAACAAATCCACTACAGCTCTAGTTGACTGGTTACTTTGGCAGGCCTATCCAGCAATGTACGTTTCAGTGGCTAAAACTTCATCAAGATATATTAGAATCTCTGCATCACTCTTTGACAAAGAAATGTCACAATTAGCCCTCCAGCTTTGGGTGTGTAAACGGACGAGGACACAGGAACACAGCGGGTTTGAACTCGGAACGATTTTTTTTAAAAGAAACATGTCTTCAATCAGTTTTTCTTGGTAAGTACTGACATCCATAATAGCTTAATCAATGGAATTTCTTCTGGAGGAATTGATGAACACTGTTCTGGCGGTGACCAGAGATCTTTCCTATGTTGTCCTTGTTTATCTGTATTAGGTGATGAGATGCTGCTAATCCGAAATTAGAGGCTGCACATACGGATAATTTGTCAGATAAATCTTTCACCAGTCAGTTCTTCTTTTATTGCCTCATAAATATGTATGTGAAGTTGGTTGCAGATCTCCAGCAAAATCCTTGCCAGTGCACCATAAACACTAGACTTGAAAAACTATTGATGTTACCAGTAGGTGTCTACCCCAAATACTGGTCCCATTAAACCTTTGAAATACGATTGTGTTCAAAGATCAAAAGAATGGGCTGCGCTGTGGGTGTTGGCCTGCATAGTTCAAAACAAAGTGTTGCGGCCATTTAAATCTACCTCAGTGCCGGTAGTTGCTTTGCCATATATTATAGAGAGTATACTTCTCGATGGCTTTGGATTTGGATGACATATTGAACATTGGCAATCCTTTCTTTTCTACTATGATTAATAATATCTATCCTAAGGAACTTCACCTCAACAAAGCTAACATTTCTGATACTGTCGCTTTTCTTGATTTACATCTCTCTACTAAAAATGGCGAAATAATTAGTAAAATCTATGACAAGAGAGATGATTTTAATTTTGATTCTGTAAATTATCCCCATTTAGATGGGGTTGTTCCCCGAGCTACTTCTTATGGGGGTATATGTTTCTCAACTTGCTTTGGCTCGTACAAGTCATTGAGCACTTATTTTGTGGCGTTCTAGGCTTCTGTTTTTTTATATTATATACACATGATCATTTATGTGTTTTACATATATTGCCCATTAATGCTGCCTTTGTTAGAAATTATAACCTGGCGGTGTATCTTTATTTACACTGTCCGTTTATTGGGATGACACTAGTGTTAAGAGTGAAGTTTGGTGCACTCTAGAACCTGGTTTAAATCCCAGCGACCTTTTTTTGCCACTGACAGTTCCATGGCGGTAGCCCTATATTGTCAACCCTTGTGTGTTTGTGATGTCTTATCTTGCCTTTTATTCATCTTTATATATATATAGCTGTTCTTTGTTTATTTGTGTGTGTGTCGTTGACTGTCGTCCTTGAACTTTTCCTATTCGATTTTTATATCTACTTTTAAAGTACTGTTATGGGCTCCAGAATTAATTGTGATGTGCTCCAGAATTTTTGCCGTAGAAGCATCATCGTTTTGTAATTGAGCTTTTAAATTTGACTCTTGAGATGGTGATCTCCGACCTTTTGATTAACAATGTAATTACTGTTTCCAACAGCTCGTACGAGCATTATTATATTGTGCACAAAAAACTTAAAGAACGGATGGCTGGAAAATCTTCCATATTCATACCATAGCTAGTGCAGTGGTCTGCCGAATCTCCAAAGTAAGAGCATGTTTGAGGGCGATTAACATATAAATTACCAGCGAATGTCAGCAGCTGGTTCTGACTAAAGAACGGATGCGTATCTCTTCCTACGTCATCAGAGTGAGTTTGATTATTGGCAGTGCATTTGCCATTTCCATGAGGGGTATCTGGTTTATATTCTACTGTCAGAATATCCTCATTTATGAGTGACGCATCTAATCTTTTTTTGGCTAATGTTGTCAGAATATGCGATATTGTTTATTTCTTGTGAAAAGTGAAAATGTTACACAGTGGCCACTTGAAGCTATTCCACCATACTTAAGCATATGCACATTAATGCATGGGGATACTCTAGATATCAATTGCTGTTCTAAAACGGTCAAATCTAGTACAGGGGGATGTTGCAGAATGTTATTGTTGTTTTCAATGAAACGCCTATCTCGGTGTTTAAATAAGCCAACTCGCTGAGACCAGACTCTATCTATTACTCAATACCAATTAACAGTCAATTACAATGAACAATAATAAACAAACGATATATATCGAAAGAAAACATAACAAGGTTATTGAATTTGGTGAAATAGTAAGTTCGTCATCCTTTTCCAAAACAGCTCGTTTGACACAAAAGAAGCATATCCTAAATTATGTTTGGTATTGCCCTTTTCTTTCCTAGTTGCTCATCGACGCATTCACATTTGAATTTGGAACACATACAATACAGTAATTAATACTATATATTAGTGAACGTCGAATCTTTTTTAGAACATTTTTATGCCCCCGAAGGGTGGCATATAGTAGTCGCTCTGTCTGTCCGTTCGTGATTGTTCGTGATGATTGTTCGTGATTGTTCGACGCCGTTCGTCGGTACAATCGTGTCCGCTTCATAACTCTGACAATATTAGACGGATTTTCAAATAACTTCGCACAATTGCTCACCACAACAAGACGACGTGTCGCGCACAAAATCCAGGTCCGTGGCTCCAAGGTCAAGGTCATACTTGGAGGTCAAAGGTTGTCCGTTCGTCTGTACAATCGTGTCCGCTTCATAACTCTGACCATAATGGATGGATTTTCAAATAACTTCGCACAATTGCTCACCACAACAAGACGACGTGTCGCGCACAAAATCCAGGTCTGTGGCTCCAAGGTCAAGGTCACACTTAGAGGTCAAAGGTCAAAACAAAGTGCTTTCGTGTTATTTTTTTAGTTATTTTTGATTATCTTTTTGTGTGTCACATAGATTAATTCATTCTGCGTTGAAATAAACCATATATAAGACAAAGTATCAACCCGTTTAAGAGTTATTGGACATAATACCGTACTGTACTATATCTACACATCTATATAGGAAATATAATATAATAGAAGAAAAAAGACAAAAAGTAACACATATACAGTTTCATAATGTTTAATTCGTCATTTTATTAGTAATAATGTTACAAGCCTGTTCGATCCTTTTTCTTTTTTTTTTAGATATTTAATCTTGTATAAGTATGATAGCAGAAAATGATGATGTTGTGTAAAAAGACTAGAAGAAAATGCACCTAGATCTATTAAAACAAAATTCTAAAAGAACTATGATGTAATTTGTGCTAAATAGTATTCAGTTCTCGGTCTCTAAAATAAGGAGTATTCAGTACTCAGACCTCAAATTAAGGAGTATTCAGTACTCAGGGGGGAGAGGGGGTTACATCCTCATATATGTGATAAAAATAGTTGCCCGAAACGGGATTTGAACCACAGCCTTGCACTTGTAAGTTTTGAAAGATGTACGCTGAACCACTGCCATTTATTGGTATGTTGTAGCATTTTTAACACTAAATAGGCATTACGTAATAACAAGCGCGCGCACACAAACTCATCAAGCGCTAAATAACAAGTCGAGATTTGTTTGAATTGAGGCAAAGTATTAGTTTCCTATTGATAACATACAGTATTACACCACACAATGTTAATTTACACGTGCGACAATATATTTATTGATCCATCTTTAGTTGCGTTCAAATATGTTAAGTTATTTTGCCTCATAATATATGGTAGTTAGTATACTATTTTCTCAAGTAGCGTTGTAGTTCATTGGATATAGCATCGGACTTGAAATCAGAAGGTCGTGTGTTCGAGCCCCAAAAAAGCTAACTTTTCTTTTCTGTCAAAATTACTGTTACCTGTGTATAGGTACGATGTGCACTGGTCGATGTATATACAGTAAATGATTTCCTGCGCTATATTTGCTCGCTTAAATACCCGATTTTGACATGAGCTGGTGAACATGAACTTACAAATAAAGACACGCCTACAAAGAAGAAATCGATTGATATAGGGACTCTGTAGCTTTAACGGTGCAAAGCAGGGTATACATTCTGGTAATTGCTCACCTTGTTATAAATATGAATGAGTATAACGTGTATGCCCTATCCTGCACCGGGCTAGGACAACTTCCTCTCGACGAATGGATCTACTAGAAGAACGCCATTCTCCGAGTAACGGTTTAATTGAATGGAGTTTATTGTTAACTGACAAATCCCAAGCGGCTTGCCAAGAGTTACGAATATATGTGTTAATACTACTTTTAAAATCAGTATAAGGTAATTTGGCATTAGATATATGTAAACAAAATGCTGCTTTAGCAGCACTCTCAGCTCTATCATTACCACGTATTCCTACATGCAGATAATAATAACACTATCAACTATAAGAGAATTGTACTTTTCTAAAAGTTGAAGCGCAACTGGGTTATCATGTTTCATATTACCCAGTGCTTGAAGAGATGAAAGGGAGCTTTTTGCTTACTTGTTTACATGTCATTCTCAGACTATAGACCTGCAAACAAAGACTATTGACCCCAAAACCAGATTGAACCGGATAGGAAACGTTCTAAAGGCAATAGTTCATACTAATGACTTACACGTGACTGCCTTTTAGCCAATGAAAAATATGTATTTAAAATAATATATAATAATTCTGGATAGCTCAGTGGCGTATCATTTCAATTCAGTTCCCTGTATCACCATTTAACGAAAATAATCAAGTTGTTTCATTTTGTTATTGGATATATTTAGAGACGTTTTAAATAATGATTTTCTCGTCGAGCTTCTATTACTCGTATTATATATACTTCCTCAGACAAGCGTAAATCTTGATCCTTAATCAAACATTAATATATATTCATTTTTTATTATCTTTGATCGAAACCCTGTTTGCCGAAACTATTTTGTAGTTTATGCGTTTATAAAAACTAATACGT
The DNA here is from genome assembly GCA_037043455.1 of Cyrtodaria siliqua. Taxonomy (NCBI): domain Eukaryota; kingdom Metazoa; phylum Mollusca; class Bivalvia; order Adapedonta; family Hiatellidae; genus Cyrtodaria; species Cyrtodaria siliqua. The sequence continues at coordinate 47,501 of JAWPHD010005135.1, forward strand.
ATCCTATGGAACCTACTATGAAATATATGTTAAACACGACAAAGCTTAGTTTGTCAATCGCAGACGCTACATTCTGCCAGGTGATATCTATGTTGATATTTGATTCGTCTTTAGCTGTGTTGTACTGAGTTGTGTTTACACCATCTCCATTCGAGATCTCATTTATACTGTCAACATCACTCCCATGTATCTTATTGGGGTTTGTTTTGAATTTCGATTGAACAAACTGACATGGATTTCCGAGATTGGTTAGTGTTCTGTAAGCAGTGGGTATAGGGACAGACGCATTCCTGTAAGCGATCTTCATGTTAAAAATTGTACTGATAACAATCAGAACGCTGCCAATGAATATGTAAATAAGATAGTAACACAGCAGAGACATCGGAGCTGACGTTTTGGGTATATTGTCGTTGACAAGTGTGATAAACACGGCGAACGACAAAAACACCGTGATAGCGTAAGAGATACGCTCGCCGCTCTCAGAGGGTATCAGATAAACCATACAGTTAAGGAAACTCAGGAAAACGATGGGCAGAATTATATTTACCACGAAAAACTCAGATTTCCTTTGAAAGGTGAATCCGAAGAAGGCGATGGATAGAGAGTTACTTGTCTGTGTTTCTGTATCGGTGCTCTTCAACGTCCATTCACCTGTGTCATGATAGAAGGACGTAATAACTGTACTTTGTGGTGTCTGTATAAGTATTTCTTTATCTGTGTACGACCATGGCAACACAGATATTTGGCATGTTTGTGTGTCAAAAGGATAGCTATATATATTGTAGGAACAGGCGATATTGAAGACATCCCCAGGATTCCAGATTGCTAGTCCAGTATAGAAGATTCGAACAAGAACAGTTTTTGGATTTAAATCTTCTAGATTGCTGAGTTTCAAAGACGGATTTCCGAGCACTAAGGGTGGTTTCCATACCTGAAAAAAACACATAAAAAAAAAGTTGAAGCAATGCAAATAGTAACCAATAATATAATTATAATGATTTAAAATTCAGTAAATATTTTTAAAATACATATTAACTATTTATAACATTTGACAGTTATTAGTACCAGGAAACGTACTGTACTGTAAAATACAAAATTGTTATCCAGCTGAAATGATAAAAATATAGTTCAACATATTTCAAATAATTTAAACATTATATAACCAGTGTGCGAAATCAACCTTTTTGGATCATAGCCAATGGGGCAATGAGCATTTGAATTGTCATAGTCCCAGCTGTATTGTCGTAGCGCGAGCTAAAACCATTCATTTATGTTTGTGTTAGTTTATGGTCCCGTATAAACAACCCGAAATAACAACAATCACTCAGTTTTACACATTTTTACAAATTTATTTAATATTCCTTGGCATAGATTACTATTTTATTTTAGTTTTCAGAATAATCCGGTTCAGAGTCATATCCAGATTCATGATCTAAATGTTCATCAATATCTTAATCCAAATGAGCAGGAATCTGACCACCCTTTACAACCTCAGCTGCAGTATCTCCATCAATCTCACCCTGTACAACCTCAGCTGCTGTATCATCGTCATTCCCACCCTGTACAACCTCAGAAGCATAATCACTCCATTTCTGTACAATTCAGCTGCAGTATCACAATCACTTTCTTCTCTCTGTATAACGTCAGCTACAATATCTCCATCGCTCCCACCCAGTACAACATCACCTGCAGTATCACCATCACTCACACTGTGTACAATATCAGCTGCCATATCTCCATCGCTCCCACCATGGACAACATCAGCTGCCGTATCTCCATCGCTCCCACCCTGAACAACACCAGCTGCAGTATCACCATCACTTCCACTCTGTACAATATCAGCTGCCATATCTCAATCGCTCCAAATCTGGACAACATCAGCTGCAGTATCACCATTACTCTAACTCTGTACAATATCAGCTGCCGTATCTCCATCGCTCCCAATCTGGACAACATCAGCTGCAGTATCACCATCACTCCCACTCTGTTCAATATCAGCTGCCATATCTCCATCGCTCCCACCCTGGACAACATCAGCTGCTGTGTCATACTCCATTCATAAGAGTGTCTGCCGACAAAGAGTTTTTTTTGCAGCAGCTTTGTTCCTTTGAAAATTTGGCCTCTTTGGTCTTGTAGAGATTGCATACATGTTTTTGTTCTTTTTTTCTTTTTTTTAAATTAAGCTGTGTGGAAGAAAATCTATTTTACATGTGTTGCAGACTGTTGCATACGGCATCGTCTGCATCTTCGTTCATTGCGTCTTTATCATCTGCAATGCAAGAGGGACCGGGAGTTGGTTCATGACCAACCATTTCATTGATTTTACGGATTGGTGCATTTTAATAATAGTTTGTCTTGAACAGTCTTCGCCAATTTCATCATCAATGGCATTATATTTATTAAGTATGTCCTCTTCTTCCTCTTCGTCGTCATCGTCGTCATCTTCAACATCGTCATCCAGATTTATAACTGCATCTATGAAAGTAAACACACATGGAAGAAGATTGGTTTGTATTAACTGAAAATCTAATTTATTATTTAAACGGAAATGAACACTTTAACTGTTAGGGTTCTCACTAAAAATGTATTAAACAACTAAGCTTTAGAACTTCTTCTTATTGTCTTCCGTCAACGTCCCAAAAGTTTGCCTCGACCTTTTCTATGACATGTCTCTCCGATTCCTTCCAATCTTCATTAATTATCCTTTCACTGGCTTCATGAAAGAGTCATCAACATTGGAGAGCTTAAACGTTGTTTCTATGAGAGACTTATCTAGAGCTACAAATATATTTCACTTCTAATCATTAAAATTAGCAAAAACAAAAATATTGGCGTTTTCTCGCTATACTCTCTTTGTGTCATAAGCAACAGTTTGTAAATGCTCGGATAAGCTCAATTGCACAATTGCACAATAAGTTCACAATAGCATACAGGTAATCGCTGTACAACATGTCCATTTTTCGCTGCGATGACATCTGTCAGATATTCTTGTTTTTGAGTATTTGCAGTAACCTTGAGCAACAGTTCAGTCGGAAACAGAAATAAATTAATTTAAAGAACAAGAAGCACAAATCAAAGCCAAACGATAATCGATCTAGATGGCTATGCATAAATATATAAAACGGTGTTACTTTCAGCATTTACCCTTTCCCTTTTTCAATTATTTCCAACTTGCTTCTTGAACTTGTCGGGAAATACGATGTTTCTACAATATCACTAATAACCTTTAAGAGAATGAAGAATGTCACAACTTGGATGCACCCCCCCCCCCCCCCCCCCCCTTTGGAATTGATATATGAGGCATTGGCTAGATGTGTCAAAAATCCGTTTTATCCTCTGGAAAAAACACAATTGCTTTGCAATACAGGGAATCCAACTAGTGTTGGTAATAGGCGTTTCTCTCCTAGGCATGTGTGCATTAACTCAGAATCAAGTATATTCAAGAAAATGAGCTTAGTAAAATCCTGACTTTTATAAATATCTCATACGTTTTTAAAAACGTTATCCGGATATTTACATGGTGCACACTAACGGCGACGATTGAATATAGAAGAAGAAGAAGCACTTTATTTAAAAATCAGTAAGCCATAGGCCCATGTGATCATACAGTAGTATACATATACATTTTAACAGAACGTAACAGAATCAAACCTTTTGTTCAGATTTGTGCCGTTTTTCATAACTTGTTTTTGTTTATTTTACCGGCCGTTTTGCCTCCTTTTTATTTGTTTATTCCACCGGCCTTTGTTTTGCACCGTTTTTCAGAAGCTGTTTTCATTTATTCCACAGGCCTTTATTTGCGCTTCCTGGTTGCGCTCCAGGCACTTAAGACGTTGTGTTTATTTTGACACGGCTATCTCACCGTGTGACATTGAAACCGAAAACGGTGCGCACTAACGGTGTTTTCGTAGAACATAATCCGCGTTTTCAAAAGTTGTTCTTCCGGTAACGTATTTTAATGCATGTTTACGATTAAAACTAGTATCTGATTATTACGTGAAAAGCGACCAAGAAATTGTCATAGCCCTGCGGCCTTTTCATGTTCCAAGCACACTTTTTATATCCTCGTACTATCGCTAATTTATTTCGCACACTGTTTAACTTTGACGATAATGATATACCATCTCGTAACATGTCAGAACTTCGTGAACAAATATATGGAAATGTCAAAACTTTAAGAATAACTATATGGGCAATATGCAAGCAAGCATGGACCTGTCGGAATTTCTTGAAACAGTTACAAGGACATGCCAGAACTTCTTGGACAACTTTATGGACAAATGGGTGGACATGTCAAGAAATTCGCTCATCGTTCCCACCATTCCCCACTACCTCCCTCGCTCGCTCGCTTGTCATAGTTTGCAAGTATTTCTGATTCAGACTAAATAAAAATGTACCTTATCTGCCGAAAATAGTACGCTAGCAATTCCTTCGTAATCGGCTGGATTCCATGTCATTCGGTCTTCTATCCATGCAACATTGAGGTAACCAACAGTGTCCATTTCACCTCTTATTTCATCTATGTCATTCAGTGACGTCAGATAAAACGTAGCGTTTACAACCAATGGACCTGCACTGCCAAGGCCTGGACGGATATAATCGGCATAGTTATAAAGAAGGTCCCTATGTAAATCCATTGTTTTGTTTAAAACAATTGATGAACCAGCTTCACAAGATTGTGCTAGTAAAGCACAGAGAGCGAATTTTATCAAAAACATTGTGATGCCCTCGTTGACGATTAGCTCTAGACTGCCAATTTTAGAATAAGCGTTTATGAAGAATGATTAATACCTTATAGAAATGTTTATTGAATAATCCATAGGGAGCAGCACAATCCTATTTTACTAATTATCAATTAAGTCTTTATTTTATTTCAATAATTCCTGATCTGTGGGATACAGTATTCGATTTAAGCTGCACTAGTGTTTACAGTAATAATCAATTATTCAAATATGGTGTAACATAATATCAATTAACTGATGATAGGAAATGAAACTTTATTGAAGTTGGTCGCTTGTTTTACAAATGTTAATCACATTATATTTGTGTAACGATTAAAATTATATCGTAAATGGTTCCTAAATTGTCATTCATTTGAGTTTTGTCCATTATGTCAATATGCCAATAAAAACTAAGTTATTTTTTATCGAAAATTGATGTATTAATAATGGACGGTTTCCTTACATTCTCTTTTTTAATAAGTTAATAGCGAGTGTTTTTTATTATCAACAAAGTCTGTTTATATCAAATAATATTTCGTAATGATTTAACTATTTACTTAGTATGAATGACGCGCAAATAATAACTTAAATGTTGGCTATTGACAGTGTAAATTTATTGTAGAAACGAATTTTGAGAGAAGAGTAAGATTTTCTCATACAAAGCCAAATTTAAACTTTCCTCAATTGACGTTCTGTAACCTATTGGTTCTCACATCGTTAATAAATTATTGCGTTTCTTATGCATATGTCTATATATTGCCATTTTTGCCCATGCAATTTGTGTTAGCGTTTTTCCCAAGGAAAACAAACATTTTATGCAAAGCATTATATTGCAAAGAAGAAGAAAATTTGACATTTATTTAAAGTATAAAACGAGACAAAAATCAGTGTGGTTGATACAATTTAGGAACAGAGCTGTGAATTGATGACACATAAAAATTATAATAAGACTACGACTATCCCATGGAATAAGTCTCACTTCCGCTGAATGGATCTAGAGCGTCTTCGGGTATATCCGAACACCTAAGGTATTTTCGATATGTTACCTTCCGTACCGAATTTATTTTGAAGGCACATATTCCAATAAATACATTATTTATCGCTTGTTCAAATAAGATTATCATTAATTTGTTATATACAGCATTTCTTATAAAAAGACGTATTTTCCCCATACATCGACGTCGGCAACTTCCGAACACGTCGGGTGCGCCGAACATCATGTTTCGGGTAATTCCGAACAGTGTCGGGTAATTCTGAACAGAACGGTATTTTTAAAAAAATCGTCACATTTAAAACATTTTACTAGTTTACAACACACACTAATCATTAGTCATGAATTAAAGGAACTTTTTAATACTTAATTAACAAAATTCAACCAATGTTTTAAAGTCCATACAACACATTGTCTCAATACAACTTTTTTCAGTCAGTTTATGCAGAATCACTCAGAGATAAAACTCTCCGTCGTCCTCAGAGTCGCAGTTTGGACATATAAATGACATAATGTCTGGTGCACATTTATCATAAGCCCAACCACGGCACACAATACACTGAACCCATTCTTCCTCTGGCACGCTGTTTGAGAGGGGATCCATGCAGTATAAGCAGTACGCTTCATCGTCGTCGGATGACTCATCCGAGATTGCAACCATTTTCCGACTTTTTTTAGCAGCTGACCCACGCTTTCTTTTATTTTTCGTTTTAAGCTCTTGTACATCACTTCTGTTCTTTAGTTTCTGTTCATTGCGCAGCTGTTGTTGGATCCTTTTGTCTTCTTTTAGCTTTCCTTTTCTTGTTGTCTCTTCATCATTTCTTCGTTTTTTCTCGTTTTGTTTTCTTCGAGTTGTGTTTTCCTTTTTTCACGCTCAAGCTGCCTTTTCAGCTTCTCTTCAAGAACCCTTTCTTTTTCTTTTTGCTTTTCCTGTTGCATTTTACGGAATGCATTTCCTGTAATTGCCTTTGGATGTTTAATTGGATTTTACTTTCTTTCGTATGCAACTGATACTTTCAGGTATGTAATGAATGGAGATAGTATTGGCTGATCATTTGGGATTGACGATGTTTCACCAGTTACATCGACTGCTGGTCCATGTGTTGCGATGTTGGTCGCCACTTCATTGGTATGTCCATTTGATGTAGTTGCTACACCCGGTCCTATCACCGGGTTGGTGTCTGTTATGGCAGTAACTGGTACTGTGTCACCATTTTGAGCAAATCCAGTCTCCGTCGACGCTGCTTCGGTTATAATGGGCGGCTCTATAGAGGTATACTTGTTCAATTCGATGTTCGCAACCGATACTGTAGCAGCCCCACGTTCGTTAATTGATGCTAACTTTACTGCAACAAATACACTGGATGGTTTTAATTTACTTGTACTGAGGACAACGTTTTCGTCAAGAGGAAAGAGTCCAGAACTTTTGAACGATATGATTGCGTTTTCAACAGTAGTCGATTTCTGCCAAGTTGACTGAATAATCTAATATCCATTACATATGAACACTGTTCTCCGTGCAAATATCTGAAGCCTCAAGCGTTGTATGAGTGGTGTGTCCGTCCAGAAATAGCAATATCGGACGTGTAACACCCCTTGAATTCAGATCTGGAATCAGAACCGACGTGAGCCAAGTGGAAAATAACTCCGCATCCATCCATCCATTATCTGACCTCCCTATTGCGGCTTCCTCGAATCCGTCTAAGATGTTTGGACTAAATCGTTGTCCTGGGTAGACAAACATTGGAGTTATGAAGTGGCCTACCGCACTCATGCACGCCAACGCGGTGATTTGTGATTTGTTACTTGATGTAACGTTGTACATAACTTTTGACCCTCTCATAGCCAACACCTTGCCACTTTAAGGACACATCGGAAACCCCGACTCATCAGCATTATAGATCCGTGATGGGTCGTTTATAAGCCCGGGCTCCTTAACTTCGTTTTCAAGAAAGTCACGAAGATCGGAATACCATTTTCGGATTTGGTTTGGGGTTACAACCGATCGTTCCTTCCCAAGCTGACTCGGTGAGCGAGGAGATATTTCGGGATGCCTTTTGATGAACCCGTAATACCAGTCCTTCCCTGGCTTATTATCCGTAAATGGGGTTTTCCTCCCGTCAGCGTCAATAATCTTTTTGACGGTAGCTAGAAGTTCCTGTTTGGTTCGTCCATACCCAGTGCGCGCCATAGAAACCACCCAATCAGCAAGCCTGCGCTCTTCCTTATCTGTCAGTACGGTCCCCGCGACTTTTCTATTGCTCGCATACTTCCCCTTAATGGTATCATGGAGGGTTGTTTTCCGTATATTGTACACGTTAGATGCTGCACACAAAGTAAGAGCTCCGCTCTGCACTAAAGACGAGGCCTCAGCTAAGACATCAGACAAATAACGCATTTTTGAACCAACTTGACGACTCATCTAAAATTGAGAGTAGTACCAAATGCAATGCAGTCATCATTTTGTTAAGTTAATAAAGAGCTAAATAACATCACAATTTCGTGATATTAAATTGCTATTAACCTTAATAGATGTAGTTAACGAGACGATGATGTTGTACTGGATACTCTAGTTGTAAGATAGTCTCTATCATCCAGACACACTCATGCTGACTTCTTTGAGAGAAGTCTCGCGAGAGGTCTGGATGATCGAGACTAGTTGTAAGAGAACATTTAGCCTACATAGTATCTATTAAAAATACCACAGCTACCTCCGAAATACATATTAGTGCATCTAAGCCGGTTTGCATAAAGATATCTTATTCTAACACGACCTGCGCAGTCTTTAATATACACAAAGGAGAGAGACAACTGTATATTATTTTACGGTAAAATACGCGTTCCATTAATTCCCCGCGTGTTTTTAATCCGTTGGAAGCGCCACGTTACATGACGTCACTTTTTAAAACGTTAACGTCACAGGACGAAAGTAAATAAACATTTTGGTAAATATACGGTCAAACTCAACAGAAAGTGTAATGAAATTTTAATTGCAAGAAACTTGCCATGCTCCCAAAACGTGCACACCCCGATATAAACCCATCATATGCATCAATACTAGCCTCGGTCACCCGGCCCGCTTCTGATTTCTTCGTTACGCTATGCTACACGGATCCAGAACCAGGGCCTGGGGAAAATAGGACGTTTAAAATCGCCCTCTCGTTTTGGGCGATTTTGGTGAGATTTTTAGAGATTCAACGAGACTTTCAAAAAACATATTTAGGATATAATCAAAAAAAGATATAAAAGTCGAACAGGAAATGTTGCATTCAAGGACCACAGTCAACCAAAAGCACGCATAGAAAACATAAAAGGGTTGACAGTAGGGCTACCGCCTTGGAACGGTCAGTGGCAAAAAGGGTTCTAGGGTGCACCAAACCTCACTCTTACCCTATTGTCATCCTAGTAAAACGAGACAGTGACAGTGTAAATAAAGATATCCCCGCCAGGTTATATTCTCAAACAAACAAGGCAGCATTAATAGGCAATGTCAGTATGCACAATGTACGTAATAGGCAATATAGGTATGCACAATGTACGTAATAGGCAATATAAGTATGCACAATGAACGTTATAAGCAATATAAGTATGCACAATGTACGTAATAGGCAACTTGATATAAGTATGCACAATGTACGTAATAGGCAATATAAGTATGCACAATGTACGTAATAGGCAACTTGAAATAAGTATGCACAATGTACGTAATAGGCAATATAAGTATGCACAATGTACGTAATAGGCAATATAAGTATGCACAATGTACGTAATAGGCAACTTGATATAAGTATGCACAATGTACGTAATAGGCAATATAAGTATGCACAATGAACGTAATAGGCAATATAAGTATGCACAATGTACGTAATAGGCAATATAAGTATGCACAATGTACGTAATAGGCAATATAAGTATGCACAATGTACGGCATAGGCAATATAAGTATGCACAATATACGTAATAGGAACTTGATATAAGTATGCACAATGTACGTAATAGACAATATCAGTATGCACAATGTACGTAATAGGCAATATAGGTATGCACAATGTACGTAATAGGCAAAATAAGTATGCACAATGTACGTAATAGGCAACTTGATATAAGTATGCACAATATACGTAATAGGCTATATAAGTATATATAAGTATGCACAATGTACATAATAGGCAATATAAGTATGCACAATGTACGTAATAGGCAATATAAGTATGCACAATGTACGTCATAGCAATATAAGTATGCACAATATACGTAATAGGCAACTTGATATAAGTATGCACAATGTACGTAATAGGCAATATAAGTATGCACAATGTACGTAATAGGCAATATAAGTATGCACACTGTACGTAATAGGCAATATAAGTATGCACAATGTACGTCATAGGCAATATAAGTATGCACAATGTACGTATTCACAATGTACGTCATAGGCAATATAAGTATGCACAATGTACGTAATAGGCAATATAAGTATGCACAATGTACGTAATAGGCAACTTGAAATAAGTAGGCACAATGTACGTAATAGGCAATATAAGTATGCACAATGACCGTAATAGGCAATATAAGTATGCACAATGTACGTTACAGGCAACTTGATATAAGTATGCACAATGTACGTAATAGGCAATATAAGTATGCACAATGTACGTAATAGGCAACTTGATATAAGTATGCACAATGTACGTAATAGGCAATATAAGTATGCACAATGAACGTAATAGGCAATATAAGTATGCACAATGTACGTAATAGGCAATATAAGTATGCACAATGTACGTAATAGGCAATATAAGTATGCACAATGTACGTCATAGGCAACTTGATATAAGTATGCACAATATACGTAATAGGCTATATAAGTATATATAGGTATTCACAATGTACATAATAGGCAATATAAGTATGCACAATGTACGTCATAGGCAATATAAGTATGCACAATATACGTAATAGGCAACTTGATATAAGTATGCACAATGTACATTATAGGCAATATAAGTATGCACACTGTACGTCATAGGCAATATAAGTATGCACAATGTACGTCATAGGCAATATAAGTATGCACAATGTACGTCATAGGCAATATAAGTATGCACAATGTACGTCATAGGCAATATAAGTATGCACAATGTACGTCATAGGCAATATAAGTATGCACAATGTACGTAATAGGCAATATAAGTATGCACAATGTACGTAATAGGCAACTTGAAATAAGTATGCACAATGTACGTAATAGGCAATGTAAGTATGCACAATGTACGTCATAGGCAATATAAGTATGCACAATATACGTAATAGGCAACTTGATATAAGTATGCACAATGTACGTAATGGGCAATATAAGTATGCACAATGTACGTAATAGGCAATATAAGTATGCACAATGTACGTCATAGGCAACTTGAAATAAGTATGCACAATGTACGTAATAGGCAATATAAGTATGCACAATGTACGTCATAGGCAACTTGAAATAAGTATGCACAATGTACTAATAGGCAATATAAGTATGCACAATGTACGTAATAGGCAATATAAGTATGCACAATGTACGCCATAGGCAATATAAGTATGCACAATGTACGTTAGAGGCAATATAAGTATGCACAATATACGTAATAGTCAACTTGAAATAAGTATGCACAATGTACGTAATAGGCAATATCAGTATGCACAATGTACGTCATAGGCAATATAAGTATGCACAATGTACATATAAGTATGCACAATGTACGTCATAGGCAATATAAGTATGCACAATGTACGTAATAGGCAATATAAGTATGCACAATGTACGTCATAGGCAATATAAGTATGCACAATGTACGTAATAGGCAATATAAGTATGCACAATGTACGTCATAGGCAATATAAGTATGCACAATGTACGTCATAGGCAATATAAGTATGCACAATATACGTAATAGGCAACTTGATATAAGTATGCACAATGTACGTAATAGGCAATATAAGTATGCACAATGTACGTCATAGGCAATATAAGTATGCACAATATACGTAATAGGCAACTTAATATAAGTATGCACAATGTACGTAATAGGCAATATAAGTATGCACAATGTACGTAATAGGCAATATAAGTATGCACAATGTACGTCATAGGCAATATAAGTATGCACAATGTACGTCATAGGCAATATAAGTATGCACAATATACGTAATAGGCAACTTGATATAAGTATGCACAATGTACGTAATAGGCAATATAAGTATGCACAATGTACGTCATAGGCAATATAAGTATGCACAATATACGTAATAGGCAACTTAATATAAGTATGCACAATGTACGTAATAGGCAATATAAGTATGCACAATGTACGTAATAGGCAATATAAGTATGCACAATGTACGTAATAGGCAATATAAGTATGCACAATGTACGTCATAGGCAATATAAGTATGCACAATGTACGTAATAGGCAACTTGATATAAGTATGCACAATGTACGTAATAGGCAATATAAGTATGCACAATGTACGTCATAGGCAATATAAGTATGCACAATGTACGCCATAGGCAATATAAGTATTCACAATGTACGTAATAGGCAATATAAGTATGCACAATGTACGTAATAGGCAATATAAGTATGCACAAAATACGTAATAGGCAATATAAGTATGCACAAAAGACGTAATAGGCTATATAAGTATATATAAGTATGCACAATGTACACAATTTTAACGACTATAGTCCGATTAAGTTGTCAGGCAAGCTATATGATGCTAACCAGTTGTTAGACAAGATATATGATGCTAACCAAGGTGCATATATGTATGCCGGAGGTAGCCATGATATTTCGATAGATCCTTGTACGCCATGGTATCTCGTACAACATAGGTCCATTCAGCCTTACTTCGCTTCAGGTATTCGTGGTACTCATTGGACTCACAGTTCAAGGCCCTACCGACCAATCAGCAGACAGAAGAGGCGTCACACAGTGTCGATTCCTGGCTCATATACTCAGGCATTGTCACTGGTATTACGGTAAGTCCTAAAAGACCTAAGTAAATGTCGACAAACGGCACATATTGTTTAAGTAGCTATCCCGCCAAACACAGCCAAACTTTACCACATATGTACACCGTTTTAAAACCTACTGACGAGGTATATATGTATAACTTTCATATTTTACGCATATTCAATCACGGGTATTTTAAAACCCCGTGAAAGCAACTATACTTCTAATCGGCACATATACAGTATTATATGATCTGAATACCACCTGGATATAGTTTTGATAAACATTTTTGTTGTGTAATTTTTGGCGGGTTAGTTTTCTTAAGAGCTTATAACCCTAATATTTTGCAAGGTACTGCATCGCTAGTGGTTGATTAGTTTGCTACTGTGCTCGTCTCTTTGACTGAAAATGACAGAATTAGTTGGGAACTCTGTCAGTCTGTGATGAAATCTACATAAATCCTGAAATGGACGGTAACGTTTGATGTCGGTCCCCTTAACAGTTGCCCTAGCTTGAGTACATATATTGGGGTCTTTCTTGGTTTTTACTTACTTAAAGCAATTCTGCTCGGGTCGGCGTCAGAGTCTCCATCGGCTTTACTTAACAGTTTACGGTACTCTCATATCACTGAAACCGCTTGAAGGAATTCAATGAAAGTAGATATGAAAGTCGAACAGGAAATTTAGCAATCCAGGACTACAGTCAACCAAAACACGCAAATGTACACAGCTAGCCACTGTCATAAAAGGAACTCATAATGGCAAGTGACATAACTATATTATGAATTTTAACATAATTATGCTTGTTTTTTTTTAACTAATATATATGCACAAATATTCAGTTTCTCATCAAATCGCAGAAACCTCATGACGGAATTCAATAATTTCACGCATGTATTCGCTGTCACAAAAAAGGAGCTCCTGCGTCCCCAATTTTACCCCTCATAAGTATCATAATATTCTTATATGATTCTAATATGATAGAGCAACCATGCCTAGTATTGACACTTTTATATAGAAAACAACACCACTAACCTTCTTTTTTAAATACAGAACAAGTTTTTACAGCAAATGTAACAATGGTCTTTAATAATTAATTGTTATGCTAGCTGTATGTAACAATATGATTTACCGACATAGGAAACACAATTGGATGCCTATTTTCAACAGTGTCGGTCTATTATCGACACTATGAATACATTTCAAAAGAAATATCATATTTAAAACTATGATCATGTAAACATGGTAAGTAGAAATGCAAGTTAAACTACTATTAAAATTACCGCGCAACCAATATTTATCTGAGAATAACATCAGAATGTAATTCGATCATGAAACACGACTTTTGACTTTTGGTAAACCTGGATCCTGTGTTCATGTTTTAAGTCTCGCAACAATGCCTAAAGATTCCGCTAAAGGAACAACCTCTACTAAAGGTAACAATCGCCTCTTCGGCTAAATATAGATATAAAAATCGAACATTGAAGGACGACAGTCAACCACAAACACACACAGAAAAAAAGAACAAATTTAAAGATGAATAAAAGGCCAAATAAGACATCACAAACACAAAAGGGTTGACAATAGGGATACCGCCTTGGAACGGTCAGTAACAAGCTAACAAGGTTAACACTAAAGGTAACAACTTATTTCAACTTGATCATCTACAGTTTTAATGAAAACCGAGTTAACTGGTTCTTTTTAGTTACTATGCACCTTAAGCATTGAAATTGTTACTTTTAGCGGCGGTTGTTACCCCAGCGGCCTTTTTGCCACTGACCGTTCCAAGGCGGTAGCTCTATTGCCAACCCTTTTGTGTTTGTGATGTCTAATTTGACATTTTGTTCATCTTTAAAGTTGTTCTTTGTTTCTGTGTGTGTTTGTGGTTGACTGTCGTCCTTGAATGCTACTTTTCCTGTTCGATTTTTATATCCATATTTAGTGGAATTGTTACCTTTAGCGTTGTTACTCTCTACGAGGTTTCGTGAACCCCAAAATTGATTTAAACCCTCAGCGGCCCCATTTGCCAAGAAGGGCTGCATTCTGGGAATACTACATTTCCGGTCGATTATTGAATCTGCTTTTATGTACTTTCGCAACCATTTAAATGTTTATATTTATGATTAAAACTGTAGAACTTAAAGCGTAAACATAACTCTCAGTTGCTTTTCTTTACTTAACTAAATCATGAACTTTTCTCTTTTCAGGTCATTGTGTTGCTTATTCTTCTCGTTCTACGAAAACGAATAGCATTGGTAGGTGTATAAGGTGCCGATAAAAGGCTCTGGGTATTGTTTAACCACTTATAGGATATGTTGTCTGCTTTTTAATTTAGTCTTTTGGCTGTCACTTGTGATACGCAGGCTTCATAACCGCTGCTCCCAACTAAATTCCATTATGTTTATTTCGCTCTTCGGGGCATTTAATTGTATTAGATACTGGGACCATACGCCGTACGACATGGGGAAGCCATGAACTCCATGTCCACCGCCATATGCATGCCATATTCGGGATGGTTACATGTTTGTACTATTGATTTTATTATTATTGAGTTCTGCTAAACCCGGCGCTAGAGGGCGTGAGCGGTAGCTAGCATATTTCACTACCGCTCATGAACAGTCTCAATCAAACCGAGACTGCAATATTTCGTATGTGTCGTGCTCGGCCGTTTCCAAAGGTCCATTATCATACTCTCTTTTTGTCATTGTAGTATGACAAAAACGTTTTTATGGTGTATTAACCGTCGAGATGTTGTTATACCCATGCAAACGAAGTTTGAGCGGTTGAGGGGGTATTGTTATACCCATGCAATCGAAGTTTGAGGGGGTATATAGGAGTCACTGTGTTGGTTGGTAGGTCGGTCAAAATCGTGTTCGTGCTATTTCTCAATAACACATTGACGGACGAAGTTATGGCAATTGAATATTTTCACACAAAATGTCTGCGCTATATCTCCATAAACCTTTGATGCGTTTTCACGAAACTTAATGAGCAGCATCAGTATGAATCGGAAATGCACATTTAATCGTCTCGTTCCGATTTGATGGTTTTTTTACATAGTTATGACCCTTTGACTACTTTCACACAAAAAATGTGTCCACACTATGATGTTAATATCGTTGTGGGGTTCCAGTTGGGTGATTTTAATGGAGTTACGGCCCTTGAATATTTTCTCAGAAACATCTTGTCTGCCCTATTTCTCCACAACCCCTTGTTGGATTTTCACCAAACTGTGTGAGGAGCATCAGTATGAAGGGAAGATGTGCATATTGTCGTGGGATATTCCTTTGCAGGAGTATTAAATACCTTCAGCGATCGTCGTTGTGTTGTTTTAAAATTATATGCTCATTGTTTTTATCAGATAGCTTGCGTGAATTGGGATTTTTTAAATGTAAAAGATAGTACATCAGGATTTGTGTGGGGTCTAGGGGTCGTACACAGAAATGACAAATATTGATATTTTCTATTCTTTGAGGCCTGAACATAAATAATGAGCCTTAAAAAGTGAACCCTTTAGACAAGGAAATTCATTTTGTACTATAATATGTGCTATCTTAGGTTTACTAAAGTAAGTAAATTCAAATTTTGGGACTGAAAAACACAGTACTAATACCATATTTTTAATGGCACGGCACTGTTATCATAAAATGCAACATTTCTGGAATGTAAGATTCTTCTAGAAAATCTGATTAAGTCCCATTTTACTGTTGCTTTTGTCTTGTTGTTTATACTGATCTTGATAGAAGAAAATGTTCAAGGGGTATACACTATTTGTTCAAATACATTTAAACTAATATTCACCTTATTTTGAAACAGATATATTTTGGAGATTTAAAAACTTCTTTTTTTTTAAAATTAGCATTTGTATAATTGTACTATTTTATGCCATCCATAAATGTAATCAAGTAATATATCAGAACCAATTTTTGTTTTAATAAGGTTGTACAGTTGTATGTGGAAGCTGGTCGTGCTATAGGAAGTATACCATTTCTCTTGGTACAGCCAATCTGGGTAAGTTTTCTTTGTGTTATGTTGTTTTGTCCAAAAGTGCCCCATCTCGAGGATTGAATGATTCCATATAGAGATAATATGGAACACTTAAACTATCTGATTCTCAGAAAATGCTGGCCAATGGCATTCATATTTTACATTTAGCAGTCCGTGCAATTTTTGTTTGTTTCGATGCGTGTTTTTTATTGAAGTTGGTCTGAATGTTACATTTCCTGTTCAAATTGTATATCTACTTTTACATAGGAAAAGCCTTATAGTATCGAAAAGGTTTTTGGCTGTAAAATATTTACACTCATAAAGTTACGCTTTGTTTGATGTGTGAAATCATAAATAATTGTATGGAAGTACAAACGAACACCAGTAAAAATATTGAAATTGTCATTTATTTAAGAAATGACGAATTATTTCTAGGTCGATTTTAAAAAATAAGGTATTTTTATATTTAGTTTTCAAAGTTTCAGTGGTCATCAATAACTTCCTGTTATTCTAAGAGGAACTATTTTGGCAATAGCAACAATAATTTGCTTGCTTGTAGCAATCTTATAAGTGGCAAAAAGAAGACCATGGTTCTACAAATGTTTCTCTTTGAATAATGATACGGATAATTACGAATAGTAAAATGGAAATTCTCATATAATTTAAAGCTGTTAGCATTAATTAGCATGTGTTAAAGACAGATTGTGTTTAAGCCAGTAGTTGCTTTTTTAAATTGAATCAACGAATTATTCGGAAGTCACACAATCTAATCAAAGAATAAAATCAAACTTTGCGACATGTGCCAAATAAATAGTTTCAATGTACTGCTACGTTGTATTTTAACACTGCCTTGTTATCAGATGAGCGCTTCAGCGCATTAAATTCTCTTTTAGCCCGACCTGTCGTCGGCGTTGCTTAACCTTTTTCGGCAAGCTCATTTCGCTGAAACTGCTTCACACAGTTTAATGAAAATTCATACATGTATTAGGTATAAATAGTTAAAATGACAAGAACAAGTTACATAACTTTGCAACATATTTTGACCAAGTTGTACCCTTTTTTTATACTTAGTCAAATTGTGTTAAATATGAGTATGTCAACTAATAATCTGTTTAACCATTGGAAATATTGGAATGAAATTACACACGTGTATTCAGCATCAATAAATAGCATGCCACGAGCAAGTCACATAACTCTGCATAATATGTTGGAACAGCTATGCTCCTTATATCTACTTAGGCAAAAGGTTTAGATAACCTTATATCTGTTTAACCACTGCACAGATTGGAATGAAACTTCAGACATGTAGCCATAAATAACATGCCTCACATAAGTCATATACATATGAAACCTGTTTTTACACAGTTATACCGTTTTTTAACTTGAGTTTTACCCCTTTTTTAATTTGGGATTTTTTCCCTCCATAAATCTGTATATAAGCTGATATCTGTTACCACTGGACAGATTGGAATGAAACATCATACATTAGTCGAATAAACCTAGTTAGAGCTTTCTATTGAACACATATGTACCTGATACTTTAACAGAACAGTGCTCTTTTTTCAACGGCTCTATAAAAAGACAATGTCTCGAAATTTGAGCGCGTCATAATTACAACAGCTCTTGTTTAATGGACATGGTTATTTAATTAAAGACATGAACGTTACACATTCCAATATATCATTTAATTGCTTGTAGTCTTTTTATATTTTAGACCCTGATTTTCCTGGTCATCAGTGTTGCTTGTCTGTGTTTTGTGGAAACATTCATAGAGACATCAGGTGAGCCTGTGAAATCAGTTTAATTAAATGATCTATTTTGCCTGTATTTAATTAGCAACTCTTTATATTCATTTATCATCACTGCTAACATAACAAAGAAAGAACTGTGCATATCGGAAAGGTTGTCTTCTATTATGAAATGTGTTCATAGGTAGAAAATATCTTTAAAAGAGAGAGACAGATAGACAGACAGAGAGAGAGAGAGAGAGGTGTTATGTCATATATATATATATCAGATTATTTTGCTTTCTATTTTCAGGTATTACTAAAGATTTCTGCCTACAAAATTCCAAACCACATATAATACAAAACAATTTGCTTTGTATGTTCATGTATTTCTGAAGTGTAACACTTACACAATACCTTACCCCCATACAAATGCAAACTAATTTGCTTTGTAATTTCAGATCTTCCTGAGATTATCCCTATAATTAACAACATATCAACCAATATATAGCACAATATAATCTGCTTTGTATTTTAGGGCTTCCAAAAATTAACCCTACAAGTGGTCATGTCAAATATGTCATGGAGGACTTTTGGACGGTAGGACTGTTTTATGATGTTGTTGTTTAAATTCAAATGATCATACCAGAATATAAACACAAACTATAAATCATAATTTAGTATAAATAAACAAATGATTAGCCATTTTCATATATAAATTAATTGAAACAGATGTAACGTATACGGTAACTGCCTGGTATTTTCAACACTTTTGTCATTTCTTCGGAAGAAAACGTGCTATAGTCACTTTTTTAGACACAAATATAAGGAAAGTTAAAACATCCATGCTATCAGCACTATAAGTACAAAGAGCTGTAAGTTCTTGCACCACTACAAATATCTCCAAACGTCTTACTGCCGTTAAAGATCACGTTAAACAGTATTGTGCTAAAGCTTATGAAAACTCTGGGATTAATTTATTTTGGTCCATTAAAAATTCAGGCGACGTTCTTGAAAAATTTGCAATAAACGTCAAGCTTTATCTATAAGTACTTATACTTTTTCTACATTATATACTACTTTACCACACAACCATATCAAAGAGAAGCTTATTGCTCTCATTCAAAAACTTTAGCTAATGAAAATACTACATTTTTGGCCGGTAACAATATTAAAGCGTTTTTTACTAACGGCAGTTTGGACAATTACACTATGTCATTGTGGACTTGCCATGAAGTTTATGAATAATTTGTTTTTCTATTAGATAATATTTTCGTCAGGTATGGAACTACCGTTTATAGACACATTGTTGGTATCCCTATGTGTACGAACTGTGCACCCCTTGTCGCAGATTTGTTTTTATATTGCTATGAAAGAGATTTCATGTTGACTCTTTCACCAGACACCCAAACAGATGTTATTGAAGCCTTTAATGACACCTCTCGATATCTGGATGACATATTGAACATTGACAACCCTTTCTTTTCTACTATGGTTAATAATATATACCCTAAAGAACTTCTACTTAACAAAGCTAATATTTCTGATATTAACGCTTACATCTCTCTGTTGAAAATGGTGAAATAATTAGCAAAATCTATGGCAAGAGAGATGATTTTAATTTTGATATTGTTAATTATCCCCATTTAGATGAGGATGTTCCCCCAGCAACTTCTTGTGGGTCTATGTGTCTCAACTGATTCGTTTTTCTAGAGCTTGTACTCGAGTTGAGGACTTTAATATTCGTAATCTTTATATAACTAAAACGCTACTCCATCAGGGCTACCGTTACCATAAACTTCGTAAAACCTTTGCAAAATGTTATTATCGTAACCCTGATCTTCTTTCCGAATATAAAAGTAATTTAAGAACTCTTCTGCGACAAGGACTATCACAAACTGACTTCTATGGTGATGTGATTTACAAACTTCGTAAGATCCTTAGTCATGATCACTTTCATACTATCTTTGTTAAACTTGTTAGAAGGTTTATCAAAAGAGGTTATGATCCTATCATTTTGCATTGCACTGCATGCATGGCGGTGGACCCATTTATAGTTCGCCACTATGCTTTCCTCTTTAACTGTGCGATGACCTGACAGGTTGTGATGACGTCTACCTAAAGCCCAAAAGGACGGTGACGTTTGATGTTTTGTCTGCAATCTTGTCTTGTCGTGCCCTCAATGATTTATTCTCTTCTTGCTCTGGCTTCTGCCAAGTCATTGAATACCTTCTTTGTGGCTTTCTAGGCTATTGTTTTTTTGTATTTATATATACACGAGCATCTTTGTGTTTTACTTATATTGCCTATTAATGCTGCCTTGTTGGTTAGGGAATAGTTCGTGGCGGGGATTTCTTTATTTACACTATCCCGTTTTAATGGGATGACAGTAGGGTAAGTGTGAGGTTTGGTGCACCCTTGAACCGGGTTTAAACACCCAGAGACTTTTTTTGCCACTGACCGTTCCAAGGCGGTAGCCCTATTGTCAACACTTTTGTGTTTGTGGCATCATATATCTTTGTTCTTGGTTGACATTGCCATTCATGTTTGTCCTTTTGCGTGTTTTTGGGTTAATTGTGTTCTGTGAAAGCTGCATTTCCTGTTCGACCTTTATACTTATTTCATATAAACTAGAACTAAGTAGTAATAACTGCGTTGCCGCATAGACCCCTTGGAGCAGTCCTGGTTAAAACACGTCACTAAGAAGTTTATTTGTAACCGTTTCAAATCAAAGTGTCGCACGTTTGTTACAAATATATATTTTATTATTCTCCGTGTTTGTATGTCAGTATTTACGATGGTACAACCTGTTTGCCATACTATGGATATCAGCCTTCATCACTGCCTGTCAGGACATGGTCGTCGCTGGAGCCGTTGCCACCTGGTACTTCAAACGGTGGGTAATATTTACTTAAATGACAGATATTGTTGAGCTTCTTAAGTTGCAAAAACTGAAGTGATGTCAATTTTGTGTGTTTTAACAAGGATAAGCCATGTTGCACACTAAGTTTCTTTGATCGATCCCGTACAAATTTTGGAAATACTGGTATTCTACATTATTTGTGAATTCATACTCCCAAAGTATTTTCCGAAGGCGGAGGGATATTAATTTGGCGTTGTCTGTCCGTCCGTCCGTCCGGAGCCATATCTTTATAACTACAAGTTGGATTTTCATTACACTTAGTAATAATGTTTATCCTGATAGTGGGATGTCACACGGCTATTTTTTCCGGAATCGCCCCAGTAACGCCGGAGTTATTGTCCTTTAATTGCTAAAAAATGCTTAATTCTGTCCGTCCACAGTCATATCTTGATAACCGCTTGTTTGATTTTCATTAGACTTCATTATAATGTTTATCCCAATAGTGGGATGTGACGCGGCAAATTTATTTCGGAACCGTCCTAGTAACGCCGGAGTTATTGCCCTTTAATTGATAAAAACTGCTTAATTCTGTCCGCCCACAGCCATATATTGATAACCGCTTGTTTGATTTTCATTAAACTTGATTATAATGTTTATCCCAATAGTGGGATGTGATGCGGCAAATTTATTTCTTAATCGTCCTAGTAACGCCGGAGTTATTGCCCTTAACTTGATAAATGTCCCTTTGAATTATACAGATCGTAGGTTCAAATCTCACAGGAGGCATATTTTTCTTCTTCTTCTTTTTTTTTAATTATTTCCTTTTTTTTTCATGATAAACCGTTAATGGGTTCAATTTTTCTGAAAAAAAGAGAGGAAAGATTGATTTTTTTTTAAAAAAAGAAAATATTATTTTCTTTAGTTTTTGATTTTTTTTTCTCATAAAATGCCTTGGTTCGTGGGTTCAGAGCTTAGGGGCCCTTGTTGGATCAATTTTTACATAGAGTTATTTTTAATTTTTATTATTTTTTATATTTTTTTATTATTATTATTAATTTTTTATTTTTTTCTCACAAGAAGCCTGGGTTCATTTTTTCTTTAATGGGGAGCTTAGTGGCCCCTGTTGGATCAGTTTTACATAGAGTTATAGGGAAGAACTTCAAAAATCTTCTCTGAAACTACAAGAGATAAAGGTTTAATCTTTTTTATTGATTATCAGCTTAAGGATCCTCTACCAGTTTTGTTCAAATGGTGACCCTGGGGTTAAATTGGGCCCCGCCCCAGGGCTCGCAGTTTTACATAGACTTATATATAGGGAAAAACTTTAAAAATCTTCTTCTCTGAAACTACAATAGTCAAAGGTTTAATATTTTGTCCTTACACTCAGCTTATTGTCCTCTAACAAGTTTGTTTGAATGGTTACCCTTGGGTCAAATTTGGCCCCACCCCAGGGGTCACATGTTTTACATAGACTTATATAGGGAAAACTTAAAAAATATTATTCTCTGAAACTACAAGAGCCAACAGTTTAATATTTTGTATTTTACACTCAGCTTATGGTCCTCTACCAAGTTTGTTCAAATGGTGACACTGGCGTCAAATTTGGCTCTGCCCCTGGGTCAGATGTCAAACTTTGATTTATTTTAAAGCTAGCCAAACTTGAGCCAAATACATCCCTCCCCCTGAAATAACAAGATCATCTGATAGTAGCCGTAGTAATGATATGAAGTAATCAGATTGATAAATACCACATGGCCAGGTAATTAAAAAGTAATCATTGATATACAATTCTATATTTCTTGTATATTACATTAATTTTATTACTATATTATACACACATGCTAATATTACACCCAGTCCAGCACTTTATTCCCACTTTAAAAGTCAATGCCTTAAAATGGTACATATTTTTTTCAAATCTACTATGGTGATGAATTTCAAAAATACTATCTAGTAGATATTCGAATTTATGAAGGCTCAAGGTCATGATTTATACTAATTAAAACAAATCTGTACACACTTCTTCCACACGAGGATAATACATCATTCGGCGGGGGATATCAATTCATCGAATTTGCTCGTTGTATTATATACTTAACGCCATTAAAAACGCAAGTTTGGTAGGAAGCATGGATTTCGCATAATTCCGATTTTACTTCTTTCCATATATGATTTGATCAGCCACTAGATTTATATGGAATGTGGATAATTTCTAACATGTACATAACACTACAATCGATCTTGGAGACGTTTTAATTATAAATAGACACAAAATAAAATAAACACAAAATAAGAAAGCTTGCACTTTTAATGGCGTTTTAAGTATATTTGATAGCATGTATACATTTTTAAAACTTTAGTATAGAACATTGATATTTTTTATTTCGTATCAGTTATATTCCTTAATTTACTCCAACTTCAGTGACAAGAAGAAAATTGGTTGGCCGATTTTGACATCCCTTAAACGCCTTATAAGGTAATGCTTTAATAAATAATTTACTACTTTTCTAAGCTATGTTTGAAAAAGACCAAACACAAGAACATCTCACAGTAGGATTAGTTTGTATGGTGTTTTACGTCATTTTCAACACATGTAAGGTTATATATGACGGTCGATTTTGTGTGGTGGAGGCAGACCACCCAATTTTCCTGGGTAGAACCAGTACTGTACACCTCCCGCCATCCGTAAGAATCTACACTACCTCAAAAGTCGAGCTCCCAGTGGGATTCGAACCCTCCGCGGTGAGAGGCGAATGTTTACAACGCAACGTCGTTTACCACTCGATCACGGAGACGCTCCCTCACAGTAAGAAGAGAATATGGTTGTGTGTGTCTAATTACTTATATATATGGACAATATGACGCAAATGCATGCTATCTACTTATAAACATGTACGGGGTTCCCAGGTGGAAAATTCCTGGAATGTTGTAAGATGACCTCATTTGGACCAAGTCTAGAGAGAGAAAAACACACACGCACAAATTAAGCATTTGACATTTACTTTATGATACTAAAGATTTATACTGTTGTCGATTCTTACGGATGAGGTATACAACATTGGTTCTATTCAGGAAAAAGTCAGTGGTCTGCCTCCAAAACTAAAATAGAAATCGACCGTCATATATAGCATACATTATGCTGATTATTACGTAAAACAACATTCACCGAACTGTTAATTTAACATTTCTGTAATCAATGATAACTTTCCTGTTTTAAGCGTCTATAAAGATTGTGTAAAATAAGTTGTTCAGTAGTTTATGAGTTGTTTTGTTATAATTGAAACATACTTTTGTTATCTATAAGTTAACGGTTCGGGAATTTGAAATTCCTGGAGAAGTCCTTGAATTTACCGTAGAAAAAGTATGGAAAGAGAATATTTTATTAAATGTAATACATAAGACATATGGGTCGCTTTGTTTGTCATGTTGCATTGTCGTCCGTCCGTCATCCAATAAAAATAATGTGCAACTTTCAGTTATTTACATTAATTCATCACACTTTTATTAAATGCATATCATGACAATAGTGACCACGCCAGTAAATCAATGTCACAGTCACGGTCATACGTTCAGTTCAATATTATTTTTCATTTCTTTATATTTCTTTATCAAACAGCTTGACAATAGACACATGACACCACCTTTATATAAAGATGAGGATCAAGGACACGGTCATAGTCTGGGTTATTGTCATACAGTCTGGGAATAGGCATCGGCAGGTGACTGTGATCGAAAGATCTCCCATCTAGTTTTATTTATTCGTTTTATTCTATTTTTCAGGTATCACTTGGGATCGGTGGCGTTTGGATCGTTTATTATCGCCTTGGTCAGGCTCGTTCGTCTCTTGCTGGGATATGTACAGAAAAAGTAAATGTCACCATCGTTTAACCTAGCATTACTTAGTTAGATGATGGTTATTGTTCTCAAATCAATTGTTAAAAACAATAAATATAAAGTGTACATCTTTTATTTTCATAGTTGCAAAATATTGTTAATACTTTATATATTCTTATAGCCGCTATCGAGAGAGTGAAAACACCAGCAACGGGTTCGAATCCCACTGGGAGCTAGACTTGTAAGATTCTTACGGATGGCGGGTGTATACAGCATGAATAAGTACCACACAAATACTCTAAATATATGATGGTGCACTTGTATACACTTTTTCCATCCACAGGTTAAAGGGGAAGGCAGGCAAAGTCACAGATTTCATTTTGAAGTGTCTACAGTGCTGTTTTTATCTTTTCGAGAAATTCCTCCAGTATCTTAACAGAAATGCCTACATCGAGATAGGTAGGAGTTAAACATGCCATTTATTATTAATATAGGTTTACTTACAAATAAACTGAATAATTGCTTGCACTTTGTTAAAGTTTCTCAGTTGAAAACATTAATATGCTATATTTTCTTCTTTCGTTATTTGAGTTTCTGTAAGAAAACCAGTATGTGAGGGCTGGGTAGCCATCGTGTCACACCGTACAATAAAAAATGAAACAATTAACATCATAGTACCAAGCATGCTTTAATGTTATATAATGATCAGGTTCTTTGATTTGTACATTCAAATTAGTAATAATAATACGTATTTCCTCCAGCTAAGAGATGTTAATTTAAACACATTTATTGATATTAAATATTATCTTTGCGTTCCAGGTAAGGGTATGCATTATGTATTTGTCTGAGGGAAGAAATTCCACAATAATGCTAGTCATTTCACAGTCGCAGCATTTAATACCACATCACACACACATTTACACCATCTCGGTTATAATTTCATTTACGATTTGATGTTCATTGTTTAATATAAATCTTTAGATAAAACTTAAATTGTAATTGTTGTTTATGTTAATGTGTATTTTTGATTGACAGTGTTCTGTGAAATTTACATTTCCTCTATGACTTTTATACCTACTATTAAAAATAAAGTAAACACATAAGTCTAGTACTTACATACATCAACAGTAATTGTATCAATTGTTTGTAAACAGCTGTAAGCGTCCTGGACTGTCCTTATCTAAAAATAGTTGATACATGCAGACATAATAGATGCCAAACAAAAGAAATTATAGTACATATACAACGGGCACCTCACTTATGGGATTATCACATGCCCCAATAAGTATTAGGATATGTCGTTCCATGTCATTTTAAATTGACATGCATGCCTTTCCTAATCTGTCTTTGTCGTAATGTGCAAATTTTAAATTAAAAGCACAAAGGAATAACTCAGAAAAATGTGCAAATTTATAATAATGCATTTAATTAATTAACTAACCACCATTTCAGCAATATACGGCTACAGTTTCTGCGAGTCTGCCAAGAAAGCCTTTCTTCTGATTGTCGCTAACTGTCTCCGAGTGGCGGCAATCAACTCCATCGGGGATTTTGTCCTCTTTCTTGGCAAGATCTGCACAGTGTCAGTCATCATGGTAATCGGCAACGAATTCTTCAAGGTGAGTATTTGTTACAATAACAGTTTAATTTCAAACTACTAGTAGTATAACTGTAATTCTTCTACAGATGAGTGCATTGATAGCAGCACGTCGAAACAGTGTTCGTATACTTTAGAAATAATCACTACTACGCACTGAAATTTAAAATAAACAAGAATTTGAAATTGAGGTAGAAACATTTGAATAACATGGGTGTTTTTCTCTTCATTTTAAGAAATTATTATGTCATTATACCTTTATTTAAACCATCTCGGCATATTTACCAGCGATAAACATAACAAATAAAAGTAATATGTTTTTGACTAGCAGTCCTTTGACACAAGTTCTTCTGTTTCAGGACCGTGATGACATTAACTTCATCTGGGTGCCCATAACTGTGGCTTGTGCGTTCGCTTTCGCCATCGCCCACTGCTTCCTCTTGGTGTATGAGGTACAGTTAATTATACCCATCCATAACAAGCTCCGATAATAAGTTTATGTGCGATTAATGTGTACTTAATAAAAGTATTCTATGTTCGACAATCAATTGCACAGCATTCATGTATTTTAACCATCCGTAGAATACCATAGTCATACAGTATGTGTTTTTATCCGTAGTTCGTTAATAGACACATATATTAGGACAATTCCATTAAAACATACTTGGGACCCCATGAAAGTAATTTTGAAATTGAATACCCACCGAAAGATGCATAAGTTAGTTTGAAGAACCCAATTTCTGAAAATTGGGTTAATTTCTGAAAATTGGGTTCACCGATAGATTTTTGTTAAATTGCCTTCCTGGGGTCCCGGGTATGTTTTAATGGAATAGCCCTTATGTGTTTTAAGACATTTGCTAGAGAAGGTACAACTTTTATAGCTTGTAATAATGGCAGGGCTTTCTTTACAAACGCCCCTATTGATAATTATAATAATCTGGACTTGTGCCGATGTTTGTAGAGCGTTATCTTTCCTCCTCGATAACATCTTTATAAGATACGATAAAACTGTCTATCTCTCGATTTCTGATGATTTCATACATACTAAATATATGCTAAGAGAGATGACTTGAACTTTAACATCGTTAACTATTCACACCTGGATGGGGATGTACCTCGTGCTACATCAGACGGGGTTTATATCTCCCAGCTGATTCGTTTTGCTAGAGCTTGTAATTTATGCTATAAACTTCAATGATCGAAATCAAGTTATTACAAGTAAACTTCTTCAGCAGGGTTTTCGTTATCACAAACTACGTAGATCTTTCTCAAAATCCTACCGCCGCAACGAAAACCTACTGGAGAAGAACAACACCAACCTTAAAACTCTTTGGCGACTAGGAATATCACAACCATTATTTTATGGAGATGTGGTCTATAAACTTATTAAGTTAAAGGGATCTGGCGGATTTCCTGACCACTTTACAAAATTAATCAGGAAGTTTGTCAGAAAAGGGTACGACCATTTAGAATTACAACGCACTGAGTGTTTAGTGGTTGACCCCTCTACAGTCAGTCACTACGCTTCACATTTCCCTTGTGCGATGACTGGACAACCTCTTGGGACTCTATGATTGCACCTACTGAAACCCCGACCAAGGGAGGTAGGTGCATGAGCTTTCGTCCCTCGGGTTTTCTGGTCGTAGCCTAGATTGGTTTTCTCTTTGGCTGCAACTGTAGTGGTTGTTCAGTACAATTCTGGATACATCCTGAGATGTTTCTTATTTTGTATTTTATATAGCTTTACAACAACATCTTTTTTTGTTATTTTCTCTGGATGAGGACTTTATTGTTAGATAATTCCTTTTGATGGGATGTAGTTTTGTTTACACTGTCTAGTCTATCTGGGCGCCAAAGACAGGATAATAGCGAGGAGTGTGTACACATAAAATTGATTCAAGCTAACCTGTAGGCATTATTGCCTACTGACCGTTCCAAGTCTGTAACCCCGTCTTCACCACATTTTCTGTTGTATTTTGTCTTTTGCATTGTATAATTAATTAAATATTGCTCCTTGTTTGTAGTGCAGTGCAGACCTACGACGCCATTGCGTTTGGACGTTGTGGTTTCTATAGGACCCTGTATCTCATTTTTATATTGATTTATTTGTAGTTCTAACACATAATGTATCTGTTTGATGTCTATATTTTACAATAGACACTGTCACACAGTATATACGTTTTATATTAGTAGTTAAGAGAAACACACAATGTTTGCGTTTTATATTTAAAAGTGTACACTAGATAGAAATCGTATATTTTTATATCCGTAGATAACCATAGACACAATATTTCTGTGTTTCTGCGAGGATTGTGAGCGTAATGATGGAGTCAGCAGACCGTACTTCATGAGCAAGAACCTGATGGTAGGTGCTGACATACCTTTAGCATGATGCATATTGTTTGACATAAAGCTTTGCCTACTGTTCGCCACTATGCTTTGGTTTCCCATTGATTGTTCAAGGACTGAATGATGATGTCTGACTTAACCCTGAAAGGGATGGTATCACTAAATTTCGTCTTTAATATCAGGTCTTGTCGTGTACTTAATGGTTTATTCTCTTGTTGATCTGGCTTTTGCCATGTCATCGAGTACTTGCTTTGTGGCTTTCTAGGCTTTTTTATAGTGATATATAAATGATCATCTTTCTGGTTTACATATATTGCCTATCCTATCAATGCTGCCTAGTTTGTTAACGAGGACAAGGCCTAGTGGGGATTTTTTTTTATTTACACTGTCCCGTTTTAATGGGATGACTATCGGGTAAAAGTGAGGTTTGGTGCACCCTAGTACCCGGTTTAAACCTCCAGCAGTATGTTTGCCCATGACCTTTACAAGGCGACTCCCCAATAAAAACAATGTCTCCTTGTAATTGTTGCTTGTTTTGTTGAGTATGTTCTGTAAACATGATAAATACTACATTTTCGACTTCTATACCTACGTTTACAAGTGTGAACATACCATTTGTTTTTCCAACATTTCAGGGCGGACACATTTGTTTTTCCAACATTTCAGGACTGACACTGAATGATCACTTTGTACGTCGTATTATGCTATTGGCGAGGGTAATGCTTGCTAAATAAAACAAACTGGTCCCAAGACTGGCTGTGGTGGATAAATGTTAGCATCCTATAAAATATGTATATGCATATGCATTCACTTTCACAAATTGACGGAACATTCTTCTTGTATCTCTCTAGCCAATTTCATGGTCAGATAAGATTGCCATTGTAGAAGTATATGCGTCTTTTAGTCCAGTCAAGCACAATGTAATAACATTGAGGACTGATGCCAGCATAACTAGTCCGCTTTTGTATTCCTAATTTCTGAATTTCCTAATTTCTGAATTGAATGATCAATAAAACAGGTGGTCAGTTGAGTTTGGATGTTTCTGTTTATGTTGAAATATCAATTTCAAACAATGGGTATTCGCATTATCAAATGTATTTCATCCTTTCCAGGCGTTTATGGACTTGGCAGTGTAGACTAAAAACATATATTGACCAGTCCATAAACATATTACTAGCATTTCTCAAAACATTTGTAAATGGGTTGTTCCCAAACTTCATGTACTCATAACAACTGGTGACCTTATGTCCCTCTACATCACCCATTGTTGATTGCCTAATTTATCACAGAATTATGACCCTTTGTTTTTCAGTTAATACCACACAAATTTCTTTGATCTTGCATAGTGACATGTATATATTGCATACTTGTGTTTCCATTGCAGCGATATCTGGGGGACACGGAGAAAGCAGAAGCACGAAAGCAAATGAAAAATACAGAGAAGAATAAAGAAACCACCAAAATATAATGTTGGTGGTTTAAACCATATTTTGGTGGTTTAAACCAGATCTACAGACCTAGACACTAGTTGCATATATGTTTTGTTTAAAAAGAAAGAAAAATGTTTAGCAATTTTATATTACATTTTATAATTTTAAAATTGTTAAGATAGATGAGGATATAAATACATTAACGACAGATGTGTGCATGTTTTCTTTTTTTTAGCATTTGTGGAAGACATTTTGTTGTAGACAATTGCAAAGATTATATGTAAAGCTCGTCAAAATATTGTTCATGGAGGCTAAAATCTACAGATAATGATTCTAAACTTGATGCAGAATTATGAAGATATAGGCCACTATAAAAACCAAATTCAATTTAAACAAGACGCCAAAGTGGCCCTGTATCGCTTACCTGATGATCTTCGCAAAAATGAACAAATTGCCATACAAGCATATAATTTCATAACAGAATGAGATCACGCAGTCGATGGTGCAACATCACAAGTTCCTGCGCCCGCCTTAAATGTAATAAAGCCCAGTAAGTGTATATATGGTTAAAGGTAGGATACTCAATGGTTTCCAAGTTATGACCAAGGGACTATGTCGCAAGGGGTGGGGATGGACCCCAGTTAGTGTGTGTATATATATATATATGGTGGGGATCTCAACAATTTACAAGTTATGACCCAGTGGTTATGTCCACAGGGATTGGGATAACCCCAAGACCTTGCTGGTTGGATGGTTGTATCGGTCTGTTCATGCACATTATTAAAGTATATATATGGTGATAGGGTGGAGATCTCAATAGTTTGCAAGTTATGACCAAGGGGATATTTTCCCAAGGCTGGAGACGGACCTCGGTGCCGATGATGGTTGGATGGTTCTATCCGTTTGTTCATGCCCAGTAAGTGTATATATGGTGGGGATCTCAACGGTTTTCAAGTTATGATCCAGGGGCAATGTCCCCATCACCATCCAGTGATGGGGACCGACCCTGAGACCGATGCTTGTTGGATGATTGTTCATGTTCGGTAAGTGTATAACTGTGGTTTGAGAGAAGAAAATCTTTTAAGGTTTTTCCCTATACAAGTATATGTAAAACAGGACCATAAGGTTATGGTATATGCAATATATTAAACCTCTCGCTCAAGTAGTTTCAAAGAAGATTTTTTAAAGATCTTCCTGTATAATTTACATAAAAATCTATGACCCCACAGATTTTACTCCAGGGTCACCATTTGAACAAAACTGGTTAAGGACCTTAAGCTTATGCTACATGCACTATATGAGATCTTTTGGTCTCACAGGAGAAGATTTTTTCTCTATACAAGTCCAAAATATGTGATCGCTTGGGTGCGGCCAATTTTAACGTCAGGGCCACTATTTGAAGAAATTTTATAGAGGACTATAAGGCAATGTTAAATGCACAACACTAAAGCTGTAGTTTTAGACTAACCAAACTATATGGGGAAAGTAATAGTTTAGAAATAAGTAAATGGTACCACTAAAAAAGGGGTACTGCCTTTGAACGGTCAGTAGCAAAAATACTGCTGGTGGTTTAAACTAGGTTCTAGAATACATCAATCACCACTCTTGCTCTATTGTCATCCCTATAAAACTGGACATAAAACTTTGAAAACCAGACAGATCGGACCAGCAACGCAGGAGTTATACCGCTTTATTTGCTTAAAAACTCTATATTTTGCCTCGTTAAGACGATACGGCCTTCATTATGCAATTGATATTTACCAAACTTGCCTAGATTGTTGATATCAATAAAAGCTCGGGCAAGTTCGATAACCAGCTACATTGGACCAGTAATACGGGAGTTATGGGCCTTGGTTTTGTTAAATATGGTATAGTTTGCCTCAATCTAATAAGGCCTTCATGTTTCGTCTGATCTTTAACACATGCAGCTGTATCAGTGTTGGGAACTAAACAAAGATATACAATTTAAAAAATAATAAAAAAACAAATTTAAAAAGAGAAGAGAAATCTTCATTTTAAAATATTTACTCCACCGTCTGCTGCAATTGTTTGAATAGTCTAGATCATCTGCGACGCTTGCTTTTTTTAAACTTTTCCCTTTGTCTTTAAAAAAGCAAGAGTCGTATATAATCTAGACTCTTTTGAACAAATACACTGAAGCAGTGGGTGTAGTGAATATTCTAAACTGAAGATTTCTCGTCAATTACAGCAATTTTAATAGGGTAAGCATTGTATTTATGCATATTACTTGTTCCGCTATTGAGACTTCTTGGTTTGATATGATTGATTCTAATATAGCCTACATTGGAAGAATCGCCACAACTGATGACGCTTTTGAATATTTCTCTGTTCCACAGTAATGTCAAACTGTTGAAAAATTGCGGGTTTTTTTGCGTCACAGAAAAACGCTTTGATCGAACTGTTTTCGATTTTCGTATTCGAGAACTACATTCATCTGCGGTTCCAACCAGCACTGATTTGTGGATAATTCTCGGAATTTGACCAGTGAAATTACTGATGAAAACAGTTAGGTAAAAATATTGATCAAACAGAGATCCAAACCTTGTCTATAACTACAATACTCTGGGATAATTTTTCAGGAAAACTTTAAATATGTTTGTTTTCAACAAATAACATGTTCATTTTTTTATTTATTTTTTAAATTGTATATCTTTTCGTTTAGTTCCCAACACCGATACAGGCTACCTGTGGTCTTTACCAAACTTGGCCAGATTGCTGATGTGGTCTTTGAAAGCTTGGGCAAGTTCGAAAACTAGCAAAATTGGATAAAGTCGGCCTCGTTAAAACGCTCATAGGGCTTTCATGTTTATCTGATCTTTACCAAACTTGCCCTGATTTCTATGATTTCGGATAAGTTCCAGCTAAACCAACCGGATTATTACCACCAGAGTTATGTCCCTTGCTTTATTGAAAAAAAACGTTGTAGTTTGCTTTGTTAATATGTAGCTACTTTATTTTTTATGTGATCCTTATCAAACGTTACACTGTTAATACCAATAAAAGCTCTGACAAGTTTGAAAACCAGTCACGCCTCAATCTCCCCTACCCACCAATTTCTTAGAGCATGGAAGCTTTGTTTTTCGCTTAATTTCCACCAAACGTGTACAGCCAGTAGAGCGATACAGGTCTCTTCAGTCTCTTTTTAGGTTATACTCTAGATTGGTTTTCTCATTGGCTGCAATTGATGCGGATTTTCACTACAATTCCTGATACACCCTGAGGTATTTCTATTTTACATTTTATTGTTTCTCTTGATTTATTGTCAGAGATTTCCTTTTGATGGCATGTATTTTTCTTTACGCTGTCTTGTCAATTTTGGCACTGAAGGCAGGAAAATGGAGGTTGTGTACGCATAAAATCGATTTAAGCTAACCAGTAGGCTGTATTGCCCTGACCGATCCAAGCCGGTTACCATTTATAAATATTGTGTATTGTCCTGTTCATGGACTAATTTTCTCTCATTTGATTTAGTTTGTGGTACGCTGCGGACTGTGGTACACTGCGGACTGTGGTACAGGGCGGACATACAGTGCCATTTTGTTTGACTTCTGTGGTTTCTATAGGACATTTTGATCTAATTTTGATCCACATACATGTACCTCAATTGGTGTATGACATTGCCTAGTAGATACACATGCCTGTTAAGATAATGTTTGAAACCTGGGGTTTTTCAATCTCAGATCATGGGAGACAAATATGCTGTCCTTGCACAATAGTTTCAAGAAAAATAGATCTAATAGTTACATCTTAAAGTGGGGAAAATGGTTCTCATGATTTGGTTGGTCAGTGTGACCGTGATAATCAACTGAACCCCTAAAACAAGGCTTCTTCCTCTTACCAAGGGCAATGCTCCTATGAAATGTTATAAGTGTGGGTGTTTTACTTCTGAAGTTATCACGTGGGATGTGTATATCCATAAGGCCATGGTAACCTTGACATTTGACCTACTAACCTCAAAAAGCAAGAGTCCTCTAACCAAGCGCAATGTGCCCATATATGTTCATGAGTGTAGGTGTTAAACTCCTGGAGCTTGGAATATGTATGTCCATATTATGTATTATATACACATGCCTTCCCCGTTACAATATGTACCAGATTATAATAACTGAATAGCTCTAGTGATATGAGCGAGATGGCACCTAAAACAACTGAGGGGTCATGATGAAGACCTTTAATGAGCATGAACAAAAAATGATAAAATGAACATGAATTTGGGGGGTGGGGGTTCTACCCCTGTGCCTTCCCCTCCAACGGGATCTGCAGTGGCCCTATTCTTTGCCCCGTAACCAAACGGGGACCCCGGAACCGCACGGGGCAGTGAAGGCAGTTCATGTTAATCCACTGACAATGATTGAAAACATGGTAACATGGTAACATAATCACGGTAAATGAAGGAAAATACACATTGATACTGTTTTTTTTATTGATAAATTGTGTTGAATAACAAAATAAATATTACAAAATAGCACTATATGCAGATATTCTTACTTTCAATATAACTGTCAAGTTAAACACAATTATACAACCATACATATATATATATTATAACTCTAAATGCCTATTTGTCTAGACATGTACATTCTTACAGGGCATATCTTTAAAAGGTACACAAGTACTAACGTATATATTACAATCAGTAGTGTGAATAGATTTGTAAGAGTTTTTAGCGCTAGTTTGGCAGATTCTGTGAATAGTAACAACTAACTTTATAAATATTACAGGTATAATAATGTTGCTTACCCTAGAATCACCTCTTCTGAGAATGCTGCATAAATATACTACTCAAAGTTTGCTTAGCATCAAACTTTTTTTTTTGCCTTTCACCTCAAATACCGCGCGAAATTGTGTAGGGTGACATCCACAAATACACAATAATAGTATGATAATCGACCTTTGGAAACGGCCGAACACGACACATACAAAATTGTTTTCTAATAATTTTTTGACATTACAACAATGAATTTCACATAAATTAATCGTTAAACAAAACTAATTGTTGAGTTTTATGCTGTTGGTAAAACCATTCTCCGTAAAATGTCGAATTGAAGCATTGGTGCTTAGCAAACTTTGCGTAGTTATTTGAAAACCCTACACCATCATTGTATTGAAGTCAACTGGGACATACATTTATAAAAACATTACTATACAGAGATTGTGTAGACTACTTTAAAGAGTTCAACAACTTCTGGCATAGCTATACAAATAATGTAACGCCTATAATGCGCCCTTGTTTTATTGAATAACTGTACCATTGGCACTGTGTACATTGTGAATACAAGGTCTGCCAAATAAATGCCAGTGAAGTCCGCCATTGGTTACAGAGGAAATGTAGTCGTTTGTGGAATAGACATATGATGGACAAAGAATTAGGCATTTTAGAAGCGTGTATGTCCAAGTAATATAATGCAATGTTTGTTTTGTATGCTGATTATAAAATGGGGAAAGAGAGCTTATTTCATTTACTGATAAAGATAAATGATCTGACTGGGAAGTGATTGTGATTTTATGAATTTGTTCATATATATCTTGGTTTCTGACCAATCACAAGCTTCCATGTATAAACCACATCTGAAATTGTATACGTTTTCACTTTGGCATAGGCTGTCCTTCTTACCATATGTGCGCCTTCAATTTTGTTGAATTTGACAACCGGTGGTATAGAGCAGGTTATTCCAGAAGAATAATTACAATCAGTGCAAGGATAGTATCTAAAGGATAATAAATATCAGGCAAGTGCATGATGTGTTACAATCTAGTACTCCAAACTAGATGCCAGTGAACGCAATAATTTTAGGACACTCCATTCCCAGACGTCTTAAAGAGCATTTAAAGAATAGTATTGACACTCGGGGATGTTAATTCGGGACAATCCTGGGACGTCAGGTTTTGTGCTAGAGGTGACATGACTTTGTCTACGGCTAGAGAAATTATCAGCAAATATAAATATATATAAATATATAGACGGTATATGCCCGATTTTGACCTCAGTATAGGCCCGATTCTGATGAAATTCAGTTAAATAATGTTTTATTCATGGTCATATACTTTACATCACCCACAGAAAAATTAAGGAACTGCAACAATAGGAAAAACATCCAATACATTATTTCAAATACACAATTCATGCAGTTTCATTGATGCGCTATTTCATATAATCTTTTGTAATTCTTTAATAAAGGCCTTCCATTGCTTTCTTTATAATTTCAAAATAACGAGTCCTACTCAATATTGATAAACGTATTCATACAATTTAGCTTGTTCCATGAGTGAATCGTGATGCATTATCAACATTCTGATGAGTTGTGCAAAACCTTGCGACGGACAATAATACGAGTGTGACGATTCAAGTTTAGTGACAAAGGAATCAATATGAACTACCGTACATATTGCTCTCACGACCACACCCACCCCCACCCCCACTGCCCCCCACACACACCACCTCCCCGACTCGCCCACTTCTTTATACTAAGTGAAGTTAACATAAACATATTCATACAATTTAGCTTGTTCAGAAAAGGAACAGTGATGCATTATCAGCAGTCAGATGAGTTGTGCAAAACCTTGCGACGGACTATACCACGAGTGTGACGATTACAGCTTAGTGCCAAAGAAATCAATATGAACTACCGTACGTACTGCCCAACCCCACTCACTTCTTTATACTAACTTCTTTATACTAAGTAAAGTTATAATAAGCGTATTCGTACAATTTTAGCTTGTTCAAAAAAGAAAACGTGATACATTATCAGCAGACAAATGAGTTGTGCAAAACCTTGCGACAAAACAGAACACGAGTGTGAGGATTCAAGCGTAATAACAAAGGAATCAATATGAATTATCGCACGGATTGTCCCCCCTCACCACCATTCACCTGCTCACCCACTTCTTTATACTAAGTTTAGTTAAAAGGGTTGATGCATTATTTTCAAACACAGTTTATCTTAAAGGGCTCTGAAAAACTTGAAAAAAGCTGAAAGAATTATCAAAATGCCATGAAAAATAAAGGAGATATGACCTATTGAAAAATTGCAAAGAACATAAATGGAGGCGGCCATCTTTCAACGATGACGTCATCGCGCCGTTTTACCATATATGGCATATTGATAAAATGTATTTTAAAGCAAAGAAAATCACTGCAAATGAAAAATAATACTAAAATGTATACATTTTACATCTTTACATTTATTTTTAATCAATTTGCAGTGGTTTTCTTTGCTTTAAAATACATTTTGTCAATATGCCATATATGGTAAAACGGCGCGATGACGTCATCGTTCAAAGATGGCCGCCTCCATTTATGTTCTTTGCAAATTTTCAATAGGTCATATCTCCTTTATTTTTCATGGCATTTTGATAATTCTTTCAGCTTTTTTTTCAAGTTTTTCAGAGCCCTTTAAAATAAACTGTTTGGAAATAGTGCATCAACCCCTTTAAGATATTCATACAATTTTAACTTGTTCAGAAAAGGAATCCTGAAGCATTATCAGATAAATGAGTTTGTGCCCACAAAGATTAACCAGCATGAAAGCCCTGGCTATTCAATGTTTTACACAACAGGTACAACTTTTTTTGGGATATCTTAACTGTAATTTTCTTTATTTCTTAATGTTTTTACTGTCTTTTGAAAACAAAAATCACCTACCCACCTCAAACTTTTTGGGTCGGAGCACAGCAAACCAACATTTTTTAAAGAATGGCCGAATTGTGACAAAATTATTTTACAAAATTAACAAAATGCAAATTTAAAGATATTTATGCATATAGTATGGGCTTATGGTCCCTTAATTATATAGGCTAAAACTAGGGTGAAGGGTGACCCTGAGTTAAATTCAGCTCTAGCCAAGGAATTCAGCTCTAGCCAAGGAATCACAGTATTTGTAGACATTTAGGGAAAAAACATAAATATTGTCTCTTTATAATATCGTCTCGTTATCAGACCTCTGAACCTCCCCTAGCCTAATAAATTGGCTCCTATGCAGTTTTTTTTATTATTATTCTGACGTTCTATGTAACTGCATATAAGCCTAATTTCCTGTGTAAAAAAACGACTGGAAAAACCGCTTCAACACCAAGGTGACTTTCGAACGAAATTGAGCTGCTAATCAGACTCCTGTGCGTAAACCATGACGATAATCTAACAAAATAAGTTATTTACCATTTACTTTCGGATTTTATAGTTTTCCGAGGCATATTTTACATGAAATATCGATTTTTCGTAGAACGCTAAACATGTGTATTGACAAATGCGCGTCTCTCCTAACATTGCACGCGCATGCGCATTACACAAACGTCAGGTAATTTCAACTGTAGACAACGTGTCCCGAAACTGCGTTGTATGTAATGCACGAACTGCCTAACAAGTCCCACAGACAAGGGAACGTTATTCCATTTGAATAACGGATTCAACCAACAATCCCGTCAGCAAAAATGTGCCCGAGACGTTCAATTATGTGAGTGACTTTCTGAAGTTCACAACGGATGGTTACATTGTAACTACCTGTAAATAGACAACATCGATGACGAGATAGAGGAAGACTTTGAAAAAATGTTAGATGCTAATAAACGAACGTTCTTTCAATTTCCGGGGACGTAGTGGAGAAGATAATATATGGTGTCCGCAAACGAAATACATGCCTCTTCACAGTGACGAAGATTCGTACAAGTTTTGCATTTGCAAAAAAGGTTAGTTAAATAATTAGGCATGACAAAATATATATTAAACCATTGGTAGAACTATACATTATATAGCCCTTGTTAAATATGGACGCATTACGTTTAAACATGAAGACGCAGTTTTATCTAGTCTGTTAATAGTAAGTATATATAGGTAATAAGGCAAAACAGGCAACCGTTGCAGCGAACTATTTATAATATAGCGTATACTATTTGAACCTTACTCAATGGTATTACATTGAATAAGCTGAAGTGAAAAATTTCATGTAAAAATACACGCAGTGTCTTAAATGCATTATTGTTATTTCGTGTATATTTCCAGGGAGTACGTTAACGTACTCCCTGATATTTCTAGGCATTTTGCAATATTCGATATTTTTTCTTTTAGACTTAGACGATAAGGGTGAAACCATGATCCAGAATAATACGGGATGTGGCCGCGGTACATGGGTCTATCGGATGACGAAATTCCCGAAGAAGGTACCATAGAATACATTGCATTATTTTATTAAATGTATTGCAAGAGTAACATTTTAGATTTTAACTTATACATATAACTTCTAAAAAAGAATTGAAAACAAAACGTTACTTCATTTTGCAAAAGTGAAAGAATAGCCAAGTGATCACAGTTTAATTCTTTCATTTTGTATCAGATGTTCCGCAGACTGCAGAAAACACTCGATAAAGAAATCAACTGAAAAGAAGGGTAAGGCAAACTCAAAGGTCAAGTCTAAGAGTGAAGAGGACGTCGATCAAACGTTCGAATATACGAAGACGTTAGTCTGGAGAGGTGTAATTGACCTGAAGCGGTCAGGGAATATGATGGCTACATGTTGATGCTCTATTGGAAAATGGACATTCCTCTATTTCATAGCAACAGCAATGTCAAGTATTGTATAAAGATGTTAAGGGAAATACGGCGACATTGATATATTTAGTACACCGATTTATTAAAAATATATTTTATTTAAACCTGCTTGCATATAATAAAATAGTAAATATATTTTTTGTGATTTTTTCAAATGTTCTTCTTAATTTTACCATAGGCTTGAATATACTCACTGCACCTTAATCACCATTTAGTACTGGGCAACAACATGTGCGTATCGCAGGAGTAGATGACAGAGAGGGCGAAACAGCAGAGATGACAACTAAGGAAGTGATACACATGATAATTTCTAAGTTACCAATCAAAGTATCGGAGAGTGAGATTGACATATCTCATCGACTGGGGCAATTTGACAAAAGCAAGAAGAGACCCATCATAGTCAAATTTGTTAGACGACATGACCAAAACGCCATAATGAAAAACTCAAAAATGTTGAAAGGTACGGGTATGAGGATTTAACCAAGTTAAATCAAAAAGTGTTAACGGCAATGTGGGTGAAATCCAAAGACATTATCGCAAGCGCATGGTCGAACCAGGGAAAACTGCTATTGAAATACAAATCTGACAAAATAGAAGAGGTGACGTATAACGACTTCAATTTCTGGTTGAGTAAGCCATGGCCAGCACAAGAATCAACAACAGAGATGGAGGCATAAACTGAAATACTAAGTATAATTTGTTAAAAATATAAACAATCAAAATAGACAGTCACAGACGAAACAAATAAATGGACATACAGTAGAGAGATGTAAATCAAGAAAAGAAGCGACAGTATCAGAAATGTTAGCTTTGTTGACTTGAAGTTCCTTAGGTTAGATATTATTAATCATAGTAGAAAAGAAAGGATTGCCAATGTTCAATGTCATCCAAATCCAAAGCCATCGAGAAGTGTACAACATGCTTTGAACTGTTAAAATAATTTTTAATAATTGTTTAAAAATATGCAGTTTGTATAGCACAGCTTTGGGAATGCTGCCAGTTTTTACAAAAATAAAACGTGTCGCGTGTTCCGTTAAAACTAGTGATTTTGACATGTAATAAATGTCAAACCATATAATTAACATTTGGATTTTATGCTGTCACATTACATGTATACCTGTGTAATAATACATATACTTATTCAAACTAACAAATTGCATTTTCATGTAGGACTGAATGGTTGGTTGCCCGAACGTTTACGCCAAGACATAATCTGGAATAGAACCGTGAACCGGAACGGAAAGAATGACGAGATGGACCTCGTTAACGAATTCCTAAACAAAGAATTTAAAGGTGAACTAACTTTGTTCTAGCGTTGCATTGAAAAGTGAATAAATTAAACTACATGAAATGAGACCGTATTTCCGACTTTCTCCTTGTCATTTGTACATGCAAAATAATATCCATGCTATTTTTTTTTTTTTTCAGATAGTATTGTCTGCAGGAAACAAACTGACCGAAGACAACCTACAGCGTCACGGAAGCTGGCCGGAGGAGTTGGAAGATATCTTGATGTGGTTATTCCTCACTTGCAGACAGTGCGGATAGGAGGATATCGACAAAAACACGCGATGACCAGGAAGAAGACATTAGGTTCTTTGTGGAGTTGTTAAGACCAGAACATTTAACGAGTGTGCTTCCAGGTCGGTGCCACAAAGCATTTCCAAATATGTGTAGTGGAGTGGAAATTAAGGACGTCGATAAAATGCTTGTTAAGATCAAAAGATTATGCAAGAAACTGGACAGAAGAATTGTTGCAAACTAGAACTTGACGAATTGTAACATTAGGTGGATGTTAATGGAATTGATACAGACGTTGTGTTTTATAGTTATATTTGTCTATTTCTTCTACAAAGTATATCAACTATCACTGTCAAAAGAATGGCTGGGAAATACCATCACCAAAGGAGTTTAACACTACCATCACAAACAGCCACCAACCGCAGAGGAAATGTTAAGAAACATCCTCAGTTAAATACATCTATTCTATGGGGGATGTTTCATGAGTGGTCATGTTTTGTTTGTTTATTTATTTGAACACTTGACTCATGTTTTTATATTAATTAAGATGACAGTGCCTTCGTTTTTGAAAACCGGCTGGATCGGACTATGCAGTTACACCGGAGTAATGGACATTGATTGATATCAATAATGCTTAAACCGGTTACACCTGTTACGGACATTGATTCAGTTTAGTGTGCATATCGGACGATGATAGTGCCTTTATTATTTTTCATCTGATCTTTACCAGGCTTGGTAATTGATATCAATAACGCTTAAACCTGTTTGAAAACCAGCTGGATCGGACCATGCAGTTCAACCGGTTAATAATGGACCTTGATGCAGTTTAATGTGCATATCGGACCATGCAGTTACACCGGAGTTATGGACCTTGATTCAGTTTAATGTGCATAAGACAATATATGACCCTTTTTTCATCAGATTTTTTTGATTTTATCAATGAAAGCTATGATGTGCTGGTCGTAGTGTGTCTACTATAAAATGTGCAGCATATATACAAACATATATACATACAGTCACATTTAAACATAATAAGTTATGCAATGTAAGTTCCATAAATAGTCATGCAATGTAAGTTGCTAGTTCCTAGCTGTTAATGTAAATACTATTTAAACTTTTGCATCGAGGAGAATTTTAAGAATTTGAAATGATTAATTATAATTAATACACTGAGTTTGGTGATTTGAAGAAACTTTGTATCGCCGCTTGATATTGAATTATAGATGCATTCTCTTTTGATTGGATAATTTTTTATTTTTTTCGGATCCCGTATAGTTGAAAATTTAGTTATCACATCTAAAATATTTTCACCCGCCAACCCATGCTTGTATTAAATTTATTTACTTTGTTTTGTATTATTTTCTTTCACAATTTGTTATCCTGATTGCTGAGCTAATTCAGGCTTATGGTTTGGTGATTTCCACCTATCCGTCCGCCCGTCTTGTCGTCTGCGTGTTAAGACGTTTGGTTAAAGTTTTTGTTTTCCTTTGTATCTCAAAAACGAATTGTCAGAAAGCTTTGAAACTTGTCACAAGTGTTCATGATCCTTTTACAATGTCATGACAAGAATTCTGTCTTGTTTTTTCCCCTGGATTATCCCCCTTTTTGACTTAGATATTTTAATTAAAGTTTAGAGACAAATGTATCTATATGAACTATCGTACATACTGTCACCCCCTTCACCCCACCACCTCCCCTAACTCACCTACTTCTTTAGACTAAGTGAAGTCGACATATAAAACAATCATACAATTTTAGCTTGTTCAGAAAGTGAATTGTGACCCACTATCACCAGTCAGATAGTTGTGCAAAACCTTACGAAGGACTACAACATGAAAACGGCTGAACGAGTCTGTCGTACAAGGTACTATATAATGATTATACCCCGGCTACATTCGTGTATACACATATGCACCTTGAGATAACTCCCTCTTCATGACTTCATTCGACAGTACCTGGAAAAAACTACTTTTTTTAAACTGATGTAAGCCGTTATACAAACTCTATTTCTCCTTTCTTTCCAAATTCATTATTCGAATGAAACAGACTCGAACAAGAACCTGGCTTTCTGGGCTATTCGGTTTCCACTTAAACCCAGTCTGCTACAAACTTAAAGGCTCTGCCCTCTTGAAAACTTTTTTCATATTTGGGTCAGTCTGTGTTGGCACAGTTTTGTTTACCGTTTTAGTTAGTCTGCGATTTACAGTCATATGCAAAGTGGAGACATTCATAATATGTCACTGTATGATGACCAGTATGTCAAAAATAGACTCAGTGATAAAAGCAGTGATACAACAGTACACTAGTGTAATACATCTAAGCCATCAAACACAAAGGACCGATAATTTTTTGATTTTTGTTTAAAAGAAAGAAAGTAGAAAATTATTATATGTATAATTCACAAGAAGTGTCCCATGTAAGGTAACGACAACAGTATTGTCTGGGTGTTTTGAGTATCCATATATGTATAATTCACCAACAGTGTCCCATGTAAGGTAACGACAACAGTATTGTCTGGGTGTTTTGAGTATCCATATATGTATAATTCACCAACAGTGTCCCATGTAAGGTAACGACAACAGTATTGTCTGTTTTTTTGAGTATCCATATATGTATAATTCACCAGAAGTGTCCCATGTAAGGTAATAATAACAGTATTGTCTGGGTGTTTTGAGTATCCATACATGTATAATTCACCAGAAGTGTCCCATGTAAGGTAACGATAACAGTATTGTCTGGGTGTTTTGAGTATCCATACATGTATAATTCACCAGAACTGTCCCATGTAAGGTAACGACAACAGTATTGTCTGGGTGTTTTGAGTATCCATACAAGTATAATTAACCAGAAGTGTCCCATGTAAGGTAACGATAACAGTATTGTCTGGGTGTTTTGAGTATCCATATATGTATAATTCACCAGAAGTGCCCCATGTAAGGTAACCACAACAGTATTGTCTGGGTGTTTTGAGTATCCATATATGTATATTTCACCAGAAGTGTCCCATGTGTTAGGCGAAGTTTACCTACAAAGACAATACTAATCAATTCTTCGATAATTCTAATCAATTCTTCCATTTTTTTGTAATAGTTTTTGATTGACCTTCATCTAATAGGGGGCACTCCACAGTTTAATGTACATTTCTCAATCATCAAACCCATGACAAGCTCTTAGCCTGAATCCTTGAGAAAAAGTAATCACATCATCATTGTGTCATACATTTCTTAGAAGACAATAAAATTACCCATGTTTCCATACCAAATAAAAGTATCAAAAAGCATTTTCTGTACAACTTTAGTTCCATTTCTTTAAGATTACCCCACCCCTTAAAACATGCTAAAAATG
Organism: Cyrtodaria siliqua; assembly: GCA_037043455.1. Classification (NCBI taxonomy): domain Eukaryota; kingdom Metazoa; phylum Mollusca; class Bivalvia; order Adapedonta; family Hiatellidae; genus Cyrtodaria; species Cyrtodaria siliqua. Next base: position 92,428 of record JAWPHD010005135.1, read on the forward strand.
CAATTTTAGCAATATTTCAAATGTCAATAAATAAAAATAAAAAAATTTCCTACACATATCAGGGTCATGTCTGCACTCATAATGCTCTTGCATATCAGGAAATGCTAAATTTTACATACCTAGTAAGGCATTTTAAAAAGTTATTCCATGCTGATCTCCCCGTCAGTGAAAATCAGCCATTTTAACAACTTTTAGGAAGTTTTTGATTGGTTCACATTTTTCTATTTATAGCCTCCAAAAAACCCAAAGAATGCATATTCCAGTACACCAAAATAAACTTAGAAGTACTCAAAACTGAAAAAAAAAATCAAACATGTGCTTCATAATTATTATAAAGACCATCCATGGACTTAAAAGATGCTTAGTTGATTTATTTCTGATTTACACCATGGACCTTCATGCAAAACTGAGGAGTGCCCCCAATAAACTGTGTAACATGTAATCTATATTTTAACCCTTAACCTGCTAAGCATGACTATAATAACCATTGTAAACCCAGATTAGCCTTCGAGCTGATCAGGGTTTACAATGTCCAGCTGCTGATCAGTCATTATCCCCAAAACACCCCTCTGACACAAAAATGGAATGGTCTTAATTCAAATAAAGAACAGTCCATTATATATATGTAGCGGGTTAAGGGTTAAACAAAATTGCATGAAATCTGCCCAGAAGTTGCTGAAGTGCAAAGGATGTGATCTATTGTTAAATAAAATCTGTAGGAACATTTCCGCCACAGTTTGGCAAGGCTGGCGCACACACTAAACAGGCAATGATAACATGTAAACAGGTTTATAAACAGGTTTATGACAGTATTCAGGATGAGAAGCATTCTCATTTATTCAAAATGTAAATGGTTATAAATATTAATCTCATATTTCGACCATACTTTCTACAGATACTTCACACAATCATTTGATTATCATTGCAGCCTCTTTTCAGAGGAAGGGTTTATGGGCTGTATGTATCACTGAAGTTCAGAAGATCTTTAACGTGCACAGGGTATTGCTCTCCTTGCACACAGGACTGAAGGATGACATATTTTCACAGTACCTTGCCTGAGTAAGATACTGCGAGAGTGCATTTGAAAAACCCAGGACGTTGTTTATACCAGAAACATAATAAGGTCTATTCCAATAAAACATACATGGTACACCAAGAAGGCTCTTTCGAAATTGAATACCCACCCATAGAGGCAAAACTGAGTTTAAAGAAACTCATTTCTAACAATATGGTTCACCCATAGATGTTTATTAAATTGCCTTCCAGAGTTTCCGGGTATGTTTTAATGGAAAAGTCCTTGGTATGTTTTAATGGAAAATTCCTAACACAAAAATGAAAATCTGCTTCTTTCAAAATACCGGTAGTGGGAATGTTGAAACATTGTTTAATGAGCGTTGAGTCGTGTCGCAGAGGTCGAAATTAGCACTAGCCCGAAGGTGAAAAACTAGTAAATATTAATTAGGGATAGTAAAAATCTAGAAATATTATATAGACGGCTTATGAAAATTGTAATAGTCCAAATGATTATATAATAATTCGGGCTAGTTAACAAAAATCCTGATTTCTTTTGACTGGTTTCTGATTTAATATTTCTATTATTGTTTTCAAATTAGAAAATAGTATGGTATGCACTTTAATTTGGTACTGTTTAGAAATTGCAATTTCTTAAAATCAAATTCTGCAAAATTAATGATCTCAAATTAAAGAAAACTATATTTAAAGCATTCATATTTACGAAAAATGTCAAATGATATTTCACTTAAAATAAAACGGCTTAACGGAAATTGAAACTGTTCAAATTAAAAAGAATAAATATATAAAGTATAGGCCTAATGTTCATTGATTTACATTCTTTCTGTCTTTAATATAAAAACAGAAAATGTAGAATGAAATTCTAAACTGAAGTTCTGATTCTTTGGGTTTATATTTCATCTCTGTTTAAACAGGACTATGTGTAAACGTTTAACAGTCCACTAACAATACTAGATATGTTGAAACATTTAGTACATACTGTAAAATCATTAATACACATGCATTATTTTAATTTCTTGTCAGAACCACAAATTCATTTAAGGTAAATAAGCATCTCAGTGAAATTCCTTATTTAAAACAACATTAGAATTAAAGGGAAACAAGGCAATCTTGAGATATTTGAAATGGGTGTCTCGATTTATATATCCAGTATCATTTTTACTTTTACCCTGGTGACATTTAAATAAATCAAATTTTAAGTATTCACTATTTTTTCTTATTATATTATAAGTTTTAATATATTATTGGTGCAATAATATCAAAAGTTAATAATATGCAAAAATAACTGGCTAAATACAATTCTTATAATTAACATTAATGATTGAACAAATGCAATAATGTAGAAAAACTAACAGGACGCCACTAGTTTTTGAAAAATCAAGATTGCCATGTGTCCCTTTAAACAAAATGTGATGTACATATAGCTATTAACAATTTTACAGTATGCCCATTGTTTCATTAAAGCCAAAACCAAAGCTAAACCACCATGGTAAATGTATATAAAAATATCCAGGTTTTATGTTGTCTACAATAGTACTCTGGGACTTAGATAGTATATACCGTATTTCCTCTAATAATAGCGCCCAGGCGCTATGCCAAGTGTGAAAGGGGCGCTTCTATTATGATACAAATTTTCAATACATTTCATCTCCTTTTCCAACCGTTTCCTTATATAATTACTGTACGGCGATCTTTTACTGTTACACCGGTATTGACTAAACCTAAACCCGACAATATACTGAGTATATCAGTCATCACTCTGCATCTGTATGATACAATATCCGTCGAACTTGACGATTACAACACGGGTTGGATGCGCATGAATTAAATAGTAATAAACGATAAACTAAATACTAAATTGAAAGAAATGAGATAAATAAAAGCGGTAATTTGTATTGATGATGATAGCGCTTTAAGGTTTATGTCTTAGACCATACAGGTGTCGAAGTAAAAAAACTCCCGTAATCAAATCCATAATCGGTAAAGACGAAAAAAGTGTTTTTTTTAGGAACTTTTAGATTTTTGAAGAAGGTAAGGTTTCTTAAAACAGGTGGGGCGCTTCTATTAGGGAAGGAAGGTGCTTCTATTAGGGAAAGCGCTTCTATTAGGGAAGGCACTTCTAATAGAGGAAATACAGTAATCACTTTGTTTAACAATCGCATAAAATTATATCCTAATTACGCTTCCATACTCTCCGCTATAGGATCCGACGACACTGCCTTGGAGGTCACGTCAGATCGACCTTTCATCTAATCAATATTCAAGAGAAGATCAACTAAATTTAACCAATGAAATCACACGTTTCATATGCACTTTAGATGATGTTCGAGTGAACTGAACAAATGAATATCCACCTAAAACACATAGATCTATTCGAAAAAAGATAAAGTCTTAGTGTGTTATTGCTGTGGATTGCACGATAAATCCAAAGACATGCACTAAATGGCATGTTTTATATCAAGAATACGAAGAAAATCAACATTCGGAACAGTATCTGAAATATATATTCTACCGAGATTATTGCGACATTAGATTTTCTAAATGTCTTAGTTTCGTCAGGCCCGCTTAGCTCCGTCGGTCGGTAGCAACATGGACTATTGATACGTTCTGCGAGTGTAATTTTAGTGTGACACCTAGAATCGGTCTTTTTTTATTTTATTGAATTCCGTGAAACGATCTTGTGCTTTTTTCAGTAAATATTCAATAATGGTTGGTGTGTTATGTTTGTCAACGCAATATTAGTTTGTGTTTTATATTAAGCTAAAAGTTACGGACATTGCCTCTTTTAATACCAAGTGTAGACTGCTCCACAGCGTTTGACTGAAATGCGACATGCGCAGTGAAGCAGTCAATACCGAGCAATCTTGTAGGCTGAAATCTGATCGGCTAATCATAAGGTCAATCTGATGTGACCTCCAATGCAGTGTTGTCAGATCCTTAGTAGTGTAGACTGTAGAGTATCGTAGCTTGATAAAGGGTCTGATTTTAATGAGATTGTTTTTTAACTTCGACTACATTCAGAGATAAACAGAAATTTTGAGCAATAAACAATATCTCTTAACAAGAGCTGTAGGAGAACAGAGCAGCTCGACTAGTTGCTTTGTCAAAGAACGGCATTTTTAACACTTAAAAGGTTAAGAAAAGTCTGTGATTAAGAAGAGTTAAAGTTATGGTCAGTATCAACTGTAAGTTACTGTAATTCATATGGAGCCATAAAAAAATGTATACACCCATATAATTATTGCTGTAAGGAATCCCATCATTCCAACATAAATATTGATTGAACTAATAGAAGTAATCAATGTGATATGCACACATACAATAGCTTGCATGCAAACCTTTAACTGCCTTTATTGCTTATTGATTGCCCAGAATTTACAAAAGACAAAATTTACTAGAACTATCATTGAAGGAGACGACTACCCACGCGTTTTTGATAAAGCCAAAGAGAATTAGTTGGACAGTTGAATCATCACACATTGAAACAAACAATGCAGCTAAATATTCTTGGAATATTTTATGCAGGAATGACAGACTTTTCGTTCAGGTTACAACATTATACAATATTAGAGTGGAACATTCTAAGTCAAAACGAAGGGCTATAATTCTGTAATAAATTAGGCAATCAACAATGTGTAATGTGTGAAGTAGAGGGACATAAGGTCATCAGTTGTTATGTGTATATGAAGTTTGGGAACAATCCATTGGAAACTGTTTGAGAATGCAAGTAATACAAATGTGTTAAGTGATGGGACGGGACAAATAAAAATGTGTTATGTGACGGGACATGACGTAAAGGGACATTACAGACAGAGTGATTCCTATAGAGCCACCCCTTCACTTTCTGAATTGGGAGTAGAATTAAGCAACCAAATTTGAGATATAGAACTGTAGACAGCTTAAATGCAAAAAAAAAAGTGAAATGGGACATTTTATGGGCTTTCACACTTTTGGTTCCATGGAAGCCCAGGGATTATAGGAACCAAAATTACTTATGCAGCCCTTTAGATAATTCTGTAAGGACACTCTTGCCCAGACTTGGTTTAAATAGGGCATGAAGTATAGGAGACACAGACCTATAAACATAGTTTACATGCAGAAATAGAGGTTAAGTGGGATGTCGATGCCAGGGTGATTACATAGCTCTCTTATTCGAATGTTAAACTAAATTGAGGATAAGTGACTGATGTTGAGTCATGATTTAACAGCTAGACTGATGTTGGGTCTGCATATGCCCTCCACATCAGTCATTTACCCTTTATTTACGGTGCCGAGAATTGCTTGGAGAAAATCACCATTTCTCTGGTGCCTTTACAAGCCCAGTCCTGGTTAACATGTCCATTTCACAAAGCAGTGGTAGTTGAACAACTCAGAGTTAATGCTGAACACTAGCATACAGCAAGGCACAGTTAGAATAACAGTTCACTGACATTTATCCTAAATCAATGATCTACCGTAGCTGTAGCTGTGGCCCTATCCTGCACTACTTGTCTATAGATTATTGTGACATATATGGCTAATAACAAAAATATGAAGATGTCATCTAAGAACCCTAAGATACCGAATGCAGCTTCGGGTATGATGTCGAATGGAGACACAAAATACAGCATAGCAGCTATGAAGCACACAAGGACTCGAAATCGGAACATCCAAATGAGGCCCCCAACAGAGAAGAACTCGCCAACAGCATGGCGAAGTAATGTTGGTAAGTCTCGTAAGTGTTCCATCCACTGTAATAAACAAGATGAAATTACACCTATTGTTGACATGATCAGTAAAGGTCGATAATATTGCTATTTTAGAGATTTACTAACAAATTTCTAAAGCTCCAAACAAACGATAGTTGCGTTTCCACCAGCCCGAAACTATTTTTCTCTGAGTCTACATATTTTTTTATCTGTGATAATTGTTGAATTGAATTGGGGTTTTAAGGCGCACCAAACATGAAAGGAATGAACACGCCAGGCTCATCCTCCATGTACATCGAGATAAAATATGGAGAACGGGCCTAGAACCTTCCCACCCTGAACTGCAGAGTTGCTGCAAATTCTACTGTAGACACTCCATTTACACTGGAGCAACGTTATAGTTTTTCTGCCACTGCTCTAGTGATATGAGCGAGATGGCACCTGAAACAACGCAGGGGTCATGATGAAGACCTTTAATGAGCATGAACAAAAAATTATAAAATGAACATGAATTTGTGGGGGGTTTCTACCCCTCTGCCTTTCCCTCCAATGGGATCTGCAGTGGTCCTATTCTTTGTCCCGTAACCAAACGGGGCCCCCGGAACCACAAGGTTCTTAATATAATTAACATGACGCCAGTTATCTAATCAATCATTTATGCATTTCAACCAATAAGATACCTCCGACACACAATGACGTGCATCTGTATTATAAAGCATGTGTAACTGTATTATACTATATAAACCCGTCAATATACTACGACATCCACAATAGGGTAGAGATATGAAGTACTGAGTCGGTGTTATTCAGCTATAATGTACATAATGATCAAGGTTCACCAGTTTTACCAGTCAGGAGTATAACTTGAGCTGTTTCGGAAATAAATTGTTTAGGTATTACAGTTTTGAGTGGATTTTTTTTCAAAACAACTGCAAAAAAGTTATTTTTTCAGATATGCATTTGTTTTCATCTATGTTTTAAGAAAACCAGAATTTTCCTGTTAACACATGATATTTGGTTCTGTTATCTTTTAATATTGTTTACTAATTTCCTATTACTGCTTTTACTCTAGTTTTAGCTATTTTTTTTCAGCAAGGCTCTTAAAGATGGTACATGTTGCACAACAAGATGGAAATTTAATAAAGTTATTTTTCCAAAAGTAAGAGAAATGAACACTGGCTCTGCATGTAAGGGAATTATATATTTCCTTGACGCAGAAAACTATTGTACATACCGATCTCGGCTCCCCAGAGAACCTCCTGTTATAATCGTATATAGAATCTACAACTGCCCTCTTATCTGGGGAATTACTGTTGTGCTCATCATGGGTAAAGTTGACCAACAATATAGTCACCTGAAAGTGCAAGCAGATAACAATATAGTCACTTGAAAGTGCAAACAATATAGTCACCTGAAAGTGCAGGCAGATAACAATACAGTCGCCTGAAAGTGCAGGCAGATAACAATATAGTAGCCTGGAAGTGCAGGCAGATAACAATATAGTCGCCTGAAAGTGCAGGCAGATAACAATATAGTCACTTGAAAGTGCAAACAATATAGTCACCTGAAAGTGCAGGCAGATAACAATATAGTCGCCTGAAAGTGCAAGCAGATAACAATATAGTCCCCTGAAAGTGTAGGCAGATACAATACAGTCACATGAAAGTGCAGGCAGATATTAAACAATGTAGTCACCTAAAAATGCAAGCAGATCACAATATACCAATATGTGCAGTTCTACAAATTATTGAACTATTCACAGATTTCGTCATTATCAATAAAACGCTCAATGTTGTGATTATTTTTAAACCCCACTTTACAAATCACTACACACTATCATCAGGCGATTGGAGAGGAAAAAATGTTTTAGAAATGTTAACATACACTCTCAAATCAACCCGTTAACCTATATAAAACCGTTATAAACAAAACACCATTGGGGGAATCATGCGCTAATGCGCATGCGCAGGAAAATTTCCTTTTAAATATCTGACCCTTTACGTCGAACCATTGCCTCAATTGTACATGCCTAAAAAAGTAAAAGCGTGTGCTAAACTTTTTCTGCCAAGGGAGATGACGACTACACGTCAGAGTAATTTGTGAACAGTTATTTCCCTTTAAATTATGAACGTTGAAGAAGTAAATTACACCTGATGGTACAGCTGATAAATCATTTTTAATTGTAGATATCTTTTTCTAAATATTTTTTTTTGTGTATTCAAATGCAATGGTAATGTTTCAATTAGTAACTACACAAGTTTTCATCATCCAAATATTGATTATTCGGTATTAAACTGAAGATGAGGATAACTACTAAATTCAGCTCAGACGACCGGCCCAATTCAGTCTATATTTATTAATGGTCATGTGACACTTGTTACTAAGAATAGAAACAATGTAAACACAGAATATTTATGGCAAAGGGGTAAGCTTCTCTACCAGCAAAAATATTTATGAAAAGATTTAGTTTTGATTTAGATATATTAAAGAACCAACATAAAAATGACGATATCTGGTACACAGCCAGTAGTGTTAACATTGTTTCAACTGTGCAGGATTTGCTTTGAAGAAAACAGAAACCAGCAATATGGCTTATCCCGTTCACACACTGTGAGTGTGCTTTCGCACACTAGTTGTTTCTCACACATTTTTTTGGTCAACATCTGACGTATAAAGTTTTGAAGTATGTTAAATTGATAAAAGGAACGCTATTATAATTACTGATTCAATTATAACATTTTTCAATCCAATCAGTGGCAAACTGATGCTTTGCATCATGATTTCCATGTGATTTTCATGGATTACTGTTCCTCCCATTAATCTCATATTCCATTTTATAAATACACAGCCTCAATATAAGACTTAACCATTGGATGCTTTTTAAAAGCAGCCAACTTGTTCTTTAATTTCCAAGAACTATACTCATGGCACGAAAATTCCACTCATCCGCTCATCATGACGAGTGCTTATTGATGCAGAATGAGTAGAAATTCATATAAATTCTTTAACAATTTATTAATTTAATCATTCAAATATTAACTAGGATGAGTAACTCCTAAAATAAATTTTCCTGCCCTGTATACTGATAATGCTCTCATGCTCAACAGAGCCATATATCTGAACCCAGATGCTCCAGATGACAGTAAAGTGGTGTGCCACAACTCCAATCATCACCAACTTGGGTTGAGCAAACTGTTCATTACTTAAAAGACAAATATTTTCTAAAAAACTTTTTTAACACAATAATCTGCATAATAATTAAATTATATGCATTGATTTACAGTTCATTGAAGCTGATCATACATATAATACTTACTGTCTGTCTGCATACTGGACAGCTGACCGCTCCCAGCCATCGACCATGGTGCCAATATGTTGTTATACATAAACCTGTCAAATACAGGAACAATAGTGTCATATTGTCTATAACCATAGTAACAATATATTGTATATATGTATGGTAACAAAGGATGTGCATGGCATGGGTTTTAATTTCCATGTGCAGAGGCATGTCTGGTGGGACACATGAATTGAATTGAATTGGGTTTTTACGTCGCACCAACACAAGAAATGTTATATAGCGCCAAACAGGGATGAAGATAAAATATGGACAATGGGCCTAGAACCTTCTAACCTGCAGAACTGCAGAGATGCTGCAATTTCTATTGTAGCCACTCCATTTACGATGGAGCCACGTTTCCACATTTGCATATGCGGTGTCATCCTCGGCCTCTAGCGAGATTTGCAGTGATTGTATTCTACCCCGGCAGTGGGGGCGGGGTCCTTCCCATCTGCCTCAAGCGGGATTTGTGATGGTTGTATTTTTATTAACGTAATTTATAAATTTAATAGATTTGCCAGATAATTGTAAATAACTTATACCCATTTGTCGATGTATTTTGTCTTTAAAATGCTCCTGTTGTTTTTCTTCTTCTCCATTTATACTAAAGGTATGTAATAAAAATGCAAATATACAGCAATGGTGTGTTTGTCGATAATCATAATGGCACACCTAGTGTATGGCCCTTGGGCCACTACGGCATGGCACTATCGACAAAAGGCACACCACAGCCATATATTAACCTCTAATTATTGACGTCATTGTTGATGACTTTTATCTTCCGCAATTTGTAAGATCAGGTTTTCTATCACCTGTTTAAAAACGTGGATAACTTTATCACGTATGCAAGAAAACCTAATAAAATGTGTTCATGGGACATAAAACAAGAGGGCCAAGATGGCCCTATATCGATCACCTGAGTAATTGTCCATTATCAAACTTCTTCGAAATCTTATGATCATATACAATCTGTGCAAATTTAGTTAAGATTGTCCAAGAAATGTGGCCTCTGTTGTTTACCAACATTGATATAAAGACACTGACAAAGTTTGGTAAAGATCAAAGACAAAATGAAGGTGCTAGAGTGTAACCTCTGGGGCATGGCCAAATATGACCCAAGGTCTACATGTATTATATGAGAGCTGTGTGCCTTGTGGTTTCAGAGAAGAAGATTTTTTAAGTTTTTCCCTGTACAAGTATATGTAAAACATGTGTCGCCTGGGGCAGAGCCAAATGTGACTCCAGGGTCACAATTTTAATAAACTTGGTAAAGGACCATAAGCGCATAGTAAATGCAAAATATTAAACCTCTGGCTCTTGTAGTTTCAGAGAAGATTTTTAAATTTTTTCCTATATAAGTATATGTTAAACTGCGACCCCCGTGGCGGGGCCAAATTTGAAACAAGGGTCACCATTTGAACAAACTTGGTAAAGGATCATAAGCTTGTAGAAAATATCAAAATATTGAACATCTGGCTCAAGCAGTTTCGGAGAAGAAGATTTTTTAAGTTTTTCCCTATAGAAGTCTATGTAAAACATGTGAACCCTGGGGCGGGGCCAAATGTAACCCCAGGGTCACCATTAGAACAAACTTGGTAAAGGACCATAATCTTATAGTAAATGCAAAATATTAAACCTTTGGCTCTTGTAGTTTCAGAGAAGAAGAATTTTTTAAAGTTTTTCCCTATACAAGTCTATGTAAAACTGTGACCACCGGGACGGGGCCAAATGTGACCCCAGGGTCACTATTTGAACAAACCTGGTAAAGGACTATAATCTTATAGTAAATGCAAAATATTAAACCTCAGGCTCTTGTAGTTTCAGAGAAGAAGATTTTTTTCAGTTTTTCCCTATACAAGCCTATGTAAAACTGTGACCCCCGGGGTGGGGCCAAATGTGACCCCTGGGTCACAATTTGAACAAACTTGGTAAAGGACCATATGCTTATAGTAAATGCAAAATATCAAACCTCTGGCTCTTGTAGTTTCTGAGAAGATTTTATTTTTTTTTCCCTATATAAGTCTATGTAAAACTGTGACCACCGGGGCGTGGACAAATTTGACCCCAGGGTCACCATTTGAACAAACTTAGTAGAGGACCATAAGCTGATGCTACATGTAATACATGAAAGCTCTGTGCCTTGTGGTTTCAGAGAAGAAGATTTTTTAAAGTTTTTTCCTATATGTCTATATGAAAAACATGCAAAATCTCGATATACAAATTTTGGATCCCCGGGGCACGGCCATTTTTGACCCCGGGGACTTCATTTGAACAAACTTGATAGTCTAGGCGTTGGCGATCATTTTAAAAGAAAAACTGTTGAAATCTGTCCTGCGGTTCTGGAGAAGAAGATTTTTTAAGGTTTCGACCATATATGGTAATGGCGGCCATCTTTGATGTCGCGCTGACCTAATTTTAACAAACCTAAAAAGCATTCATCTAAGGATCATCCATGTGAAGTTTAGTCAAAATTAGCCAAGCGGTTTCTGAGGAGAAGTCGTTTGAAGAAAAGTTAACGACGACGACGACGGACGGACAACGGACGCAGAGTGATCCCAATAGCTCACCTTGAGCCTTCGGCTCAGGTGATCTAAAAACCTTCCATGTACCTTCTGAAGGAAACAAACGGATAATTAATTCTGTCTAGGACGAACCACCCACCCACCTACCCACCTACCTACCTACCACCCACCCACCCATGTATGAAATCCTGGGTGGGAAACAGCAAACAATTATTTGTTTAAGGACGGCCTTGGTACAAGGTTTTAATTATCTCATCTGCCTGTCTGGAGATAGTACCAGGTTACAATTCAGATCAGACCATGTGACCATTTCACAGGTAAGACATTCATAATTAGTCACGACACATTATTTACAATCACAAGTCAACCAGTTTCAATATTTATATATCATCAGAATTGCAGAATGTGTATATGAAACGCTAAAATTCTCTCAACACAAATTCACTGGGCGTTGCTGTATTTAAACAAGAAGGACCGCCTGTCGGTGCAGACACTTTACTTTCAAGGCCATGTTTATTTATTGGGAAACTATGTTGAAGGGTATAGTTTGGCTTAATTGCATAACAGAATTACTGCACTTGTAAACCAAATTTTGTAAGTATAAAAGGGGCCATAATTTTGTTAGATTAAAAGCAGGAGTAATAGAACCTGGCTGTATGATGCTGTCTAATGATGTTGAATACATGTGTGAAGTTTCAATCTATTATATAAAGAGACACAAGCTTACATACAAACTTTAACCACATTTTTTTCTATGTGTATATAAAAGGACAGTTATTTTTTAAAATAAAGGCATGAGTTATAGAACTTGTCTGTATGATGTTGTCTAATGATGCCGAATACATGTGTGAAGTTTCATTCCATTATGTAGTTTCTAAAATACAAGCTTACATTCAAACTTAAACCGAACGTTTTTTTATGTATAAAAGGGTCATAATTTTGTTAAAATAAAAGAATGAGTTATTGAACCTGGTTGTATGATGTTGTCCAATGATGCTGAATACACATTTGAAGTTTCAATCCATTACGTTAAGTAGTTTCGGAGATACAAGCTTATATACAAACTTTAACCCGGACGCAGACGATGATCAAGTGATTACAATAGCTCTTTCTTTTCTTCGAAAAAGTCAAGCTAAAAATAATGTGCAATGTGTTTTTTAATTGGCGGCCAGATGAGGTAACTCGGTTTAATGCATATCCAGGATCATTCTACAGAAGTCTGGGTCAAAATGGGTTATAAGTCAAAATAAATATAGTTTAAGACATACCACAGAATATGTGTCCACAGTTTGTCTGGATTGCGTATTCTGCTGTCCCTAGGCACACAGGACACTGATGCTGACCATGGTTCTCTCTGATTGGACGGTGTCTGGACCCATTTGGCTGTGATTGGTCAGAATCTCCATTGGGCTGTTGGGCTTCGTTGTTTGTCCTCTGGTGATTCACTTCCTCTCTGACTGCTTGAACATTTTCTTCACTTTCTGGGTGGATTCTCTGATTCAATTCTCCCCTACAAGAAATTATGGTAATAATTATACTCCTCAATAAACGTTTTCCTCATTTTATTCACACATAGTACTTAAGACAGGTCCATATCTTTGTAGACAATTCAAAATAGCCAATCTTCTTAAGGGGATAAAAAAAAAAAATTGTGTATATATTTCTTTCTTTTTTGTGTACTTGTGTATTTTTAAACAAAAATAAATTAACATAGGGTATTTTTAAATAACTTTTACATGTATATCCTCAGTACTGGGAACTTATATTTATTTTGCATTTATGGGGATTTATAAAGTGTTAGAGTATGTGCCAACAAAATAAGTTTTCACAATAATATATACCCACCTTAAGTGACAATGATAATGGCATTACAGGGCCAGGGCATTTTCTATTTTTCTTGGTATCCCATGGCGCCAAAAAATGGACCCGTTCCCAATGCCAAATAGTGTCTTTTTCCCCAATTGTTGAAAAAATTCCCTATCTCAAAAATAAAATAACTGTTTTCATGTATGTCGTACTGATACATCTCTTATGTTACATACTAATCAATATCAGTGGTATGTTATTGATGTAATAGTGTAATACAGTTAATGATGACAACTGTGCTAGTGATGGTCAACCTATAGTTAATGATGACAACTGTGCTAGTGATGGTCAACCTATAGTTAATGATGACAACTGTGCTAGTGACAGTCAACCTACAGTTAATGATGACAACTGTGATAGTGACAGTCATCCTACAGTTAATGATGACAACTGTGATAGTGACAGTCAACCTATAGTTAATGATGACAACTGTGCTAGTGACAGTCAACCTACAGTTAATGATGACAACTGTGCTAGTGATGGTCAACCTATAGTTAATGATGACAACTGTGATAGTCAACCTACAGTTAATGATGACAACTGTGCTAGTGACAGTCAACCTATAGTTAATGATGACAACTGTGCTAGTGATGGTCAACCTATAGTTAATGATGACAACTGTGCTAGTGACAGTCAACCTACAGTTAATGATGACAACTGTGATAGTCAACCTACAGTTAATGATGACAACTGTGCTAGTGACAGTCAACCTATAGTTAATGATGACAACTGTGATAGTGACAGTCAACCTATAGTTAATGATGACAACTGTGCTAGTGACAGTCAACCTATAGTTAATGATGACAACTGTGATAGTCAACCTACAGTTAATGATGACAACTGTGCTAGTGACAGTCATCCTACAGTTAATGATGACAACTGTGCTAGTGACAGTCAACCTATAGTTAATGATGACAACTGTGATAGTGACAGTCAACCTATAGTTAATGATGACAACTGTGATAGTGACAGTCAACCTATAGTTAATGATGACAACTGTGCTAGTGACAGTCAACCTACAGTTAATGATGACAACTGTGATAGTCAACCTACAGTTAATGATGACAACTGTGCTAGTGACAGTCAACCTATAGTTAATGATGACAACTGTGATAGTGACAGTCAACCTATAGTTAATGATGACAACTGTGATAGTGACAGTCAACCTACAGTTAATGATGACAACTGTGCTAGTGAAGTCAACCTCTCCACGTAACTATTATTACTTACCTCTGAAAAACCACAACAAGTAGTGGGAGGAAAAGACCAAAAAAGCCCCCAGCTGCATACAGGACATCATCCCCGATACCCTCTATCCAGCTGCCGTTCAGTGACATTGTAACCTATAGAAAATCTGGTAATGTAAAAAAAGAATGGTGATTACTATGACAGATTTAACTTTTTCCCCCAAAGGTAGTCCATAAGAATACCAACTTCTAAAATGAGGTAGTGCTTCCATAACTAAGTAGTTGTGCACGTTGCGGCGACCATGAAAGTGAACTTCTAAGTTCACTTATGGCTTCAACAATGTCTGATCTGAGCTTACATTATTTTACAAACACAGACAGTTTTCAATACCAAATGTTAACAGCTTCAAACATTTTTGTCTCAAATTCTTGGTTGTGACGATTTTGTGACCTTTCAATATTGACACACCAACAACTGAAAGAGTAAATGCTAATTATTCCATGACCGAGAAAAAACAAGGATAGTAAGTTGGGGTGGTGGGTGGGGTTCTGCTCAACTTTTGCTGGTATTAAAGTTGTTAAGCTTTCATTGATGTAAACACTCGGACCAAGTTTGGTAAGTTTGGTATTAAGTTCAAATGAAAAATAAAGTAGCTGTAGAGATTTAACAAAGCAATTTTATTTTTTTACGACCGCCGCCCAATATATAGCATTTTCAATAAACCAAGAGCCATAACTCTGGTGTAAATATTCTGATTTTGTTATAATTATCAAGATACCAGAAATGGCAGGATACTACAGCAAGATCTAATCACGCTATGCCTGTGGGAGAGTAAGTGGCAAATGAGAAAATGTTATGTCAGGTCCTCAGCATCTGCACCACATTATGAGGTCCTGCCTTAATTCCATTAAGCGATGGGAAAGCTTATCTTTTTTCTTTTTTTAGGTTTTTAAGGCATGTAAGTGTTGTGGAACACTCATATTATGTAATATGTTCAAGAAAACACACATTTTTTTGATGTTCTTGATTTGAATTTAGTATAGTAAGGATTAATTCAATAAGATTTTCCTACCGACCTACCCTAATTTTTTGGGACCAGTAACAGATCTTTTCTCTTTTTGTCCAGCAAGAAACGTGGAAATTCCACGAAAACCAGGTTTTCCGAGCGGAAATCGTTTCTCTATTTTTAGTAACAGTGACCTTGACCTCAGTGACCACAAATGCAATCATAAGCTTCTTTACATTAAGGTACCTACATACCAAGTTTCGTTCCAATATCTCTGACATTCCCAACTAACGTTATTGTGCAGAAACTGTTTTTCTATTTTTAGTAATAGTGACCTTGACCCCAGTGACCCCAAATGTAATCCCAAACTTCCTTTTGATATAAGCTACCGACACAGCAAGTTTCATTCTAATATCTCATTACTTAAATTATTGAGTGGAAACCAGTTTTTCTATTTTAGTGACAGTGACGTTAACCCCAGTGACCCCAACTGCACTCCCAAGCTTCCTTTCCATATAAGCTAACCAATCGGAACTGTCTCAACCATTTTTTTTCAAAAATAATCTCGGAAAAAAATGTCACCATCTTGGATACTACTTTTCAATCACGTGGGGTCAGTCACGTGGAATAAACAATGGCGGCTCCCATTGAACCATCATGGTGCTCCTTCATCCCGAAGAATGACGGGATTGGCCGAGCGTTTACGATTGGATACTCCGTTTGTTATGCAAACAAAACAATACGCAGTTAATTACAAAATATTTTTATATTTAAATATTTTAACTTAAACTGACTATAAAATCATAAGACTTATTTCAAAAGAGTATAGGATTTAATAAATAATACAAATATGTTTAAAATCAATTGATTTCCGGGTCTATATTTTGTTACAGTTTACACGGTACTTTGCCGGGGCAAATCACCCAAACCCATCAAATCGACGTGTATCATTAGAAATACCCACGAGCATTATTTCCGATGATCTACGGAAATGAGCGAGTTTGCACGATTGATAAGCTAACTACCCTGCAAGTTTCATCGCAATAACTCATTCCTAACAAAAGTTATTGAGCAGAAACTGTTTTTCTGTTTTTAGTAACAGTGACCTTGACCCCAGTGACCCCAAATGCAATCCCAAACTTCCTTTTGATATAAGCTACCTACATAGCAAGTTCATTCTAATATCTCATTCCTTAAATTATTGAGCGGAAACAGTTTTCCTTTAGTAACAGTGACCTTGACCCCAGTGACCCCATTGGACAGTTTTGGTTGGGAGGGGAGACCTTCAGGAACAGTCTGTGACAGTACATAAACAAACTTTGTGAGTTCTATTTAGATCAGTCTCAGTATTCTGTATTAACGTTAGTTTAGATATGGATGCTTTTATAAATATATTTTTTATTATTGTGCTTATTCATAATAACAGGGCTGGCGTGGCGCAGTCGGTAGCGCGGCGGATTTGTAACCAGAGGCCCCGGGTTCAATCCTCCGTGATGCCACTGAGTTTCGTCGGTGTGTTCTTGGGCAAGACACTTTCCCTTAGCCTCATCCGTCGGATGGGGACGTAAACCAGGCGGTCCCGTGTATCGGTCTATCCTCCGAGCACGTTAAAGAACCATAGGAATCTATTCGATAATAAGAGTAGGGCACGGTTCCCGGATTCCTATGTATCCTTCCCCTCTCTCTGGGGCGGCTCTAAATAACCTATACTGTGTTGATGAGCTGTTAAACAACATTCAATTCAATTCAAACTAGATATTTGGACTAAACTGGAAATTAATTTAGACTGAAAGGACACTTACTGTGTTGGATTAAAGAGACACTTACTGTTTTGGATTAAAGGGACAGTTACTGTTTTGGGTTAAAGAGACACTTGCTAATCTGAATTAAAGGAACATTGGATATTAATGAAAAACTGGATTGGTGTATTCTGTAAGTGAATATTTTATGTACATAACTTTACTATGCCCCCAAATGGTGAAGGGTGGCATAGCGTAGTCGCACCGTCCGTCCAGCTAAATGGAGCAGAGGGCCATTTTAGTAGCCTGTCCAGAAGGAAAGGGACACTTTCCAACAAGGGGCCTGGCCCCCTGTTTTTTGTGCTCAAATGATAGCAAAGAGCCAGAAGATCATAATCCAAACATTTTTGAAAAATGGCCCCCACCGTAGGCTTGGACAAAAATTAGTGGCCTTTTTTCTGAAAGAATGGGCCATTTTCCTTTATATATGGCCCTATTTTTAAAGCTTGGCCGTTTATTTATATGACCCCTTTGTTAATGGCCCTTTGCAAGGTGGCTCCTTGCTCTATTCCGTTTGATAGTCCGTTGTCAGTCTGTATGTACAATCGTGTTCGGTCAATAACTCTGGCATTCTACAGCTACTTTATTTTTCATTTCAAAGGCTCCTAATTCTTTAACTTGGAGAAAGTGGTGACAAAAAGAAAAATATAGCCTGAGGAGGCCCTGATAGTCTAATAAAACCTGATTAAAAATTTGGCTCCAAGTTCAGCTCCAGTTTCTCCATGTCTGTTATTATTGTTTCACAGTTTGGCAAAAGTGCTTTAGTAGCCTACTCTCCTTTGCATCAGTTATAAATTACTATGTAATATTCTATTCTAACGTATTTGAAACAAAGTGGTAAATATGTCCACTGACTAGGGAGCATAAAGTGGTAGCAAAAAGAAAAATATAGTCAAGAGGAGGTTCTGAGTTTGATTAATACATACATAACAAATGTGTGCTATAAAAGTGAATAAAGACACATTTCCAATAAGATTTTTTTTTTTGACCTTTCCATTTCAAATCAGGGCCTGTCCATTTTCAGAAGCAACCAGCCCTGGGCCTGTCTCTTAAAAAAAATTCTGTGAGCACTGATATGTATGTTATTACTTGCATTTATCAACAGGTACGGTTTAATTGAGAACAAGAGGCCCAAGAGAGCCTGTGGACGCTCTACTGGCTAAAACAGCTCTTATAGATTTAGATAGATATAGCTAGATATAGCTCTCTTCTCCTGTAGATTTAACAAAGAAAAATACAATATAGCATTTTTCAACAAATCAAGGGCCATAACTCTGTTATTACTAACAAGATCTAGCTAGTTTTCGAAATTGTCCAAGATTTCATTGATATACCGCACTTTGCACAACTAGACATCATACTGAAGCTTCCTGCCAAATTTCGTAGAAATCCAACAAGCCGTTTAAGGAGTAGCGTCGAAAAGAAATTTAAAATAAAATGTCAAAGGGCCATAGCTCCGTCAAAAATCAGCGAACTGGAACAAAAGCGTGATATGCACAACTAGACATCTTACTGATGCTTCCTGTCAAGTTTCGTCGATATTCAACAAGGCATTTAGGATGAGTAGCGCCAACAAGAAATTTTAAAGTAAGTGTCAAGTAATTAAAAAGATAATGAAAAAATTTAAAAAACAAAAAAAAATTCAAATCAATCAAAAAAAAATAAAAAAAAAATAAAAAAAATTGAAACAAATTGAAACAATTAAAAAAAAAAGAAAATTAAAAAAAAATTGCAATTGAAAAAAAAATCAAATTAAAAACTAAAAAAAACAACAACAGCTTTTGCCTATACAAGCCTCAGTAAAACTGACCCCCAGGTCACCATTTGAACAAACTTGGTAGAAGACCATAAGCTTATAGCAAATGCAAAATATTAAACCTCTGGCTTTTGCAGTTTCGGAGAAGAAGATTTTTTTAATGTCTGTAAAACATGTGACCCTTGGGGCGGGGTCAAATGTGACCCGAGGGTCACAATTTGAACAAACTTGGTAAAGGACCATAAGCTTTTGGCAATTGCAAAATATTAAACCTCTGGCTCTTGCAGTTCCAGAGAAGAAGATTTTTTTCAGTTTTTCCCTATTCAAGAATTTATGTAAAACATGTGACCCTTGGGGCGGGGTCAAATGTGACCCCGCGGTCACAATTTGAACAAACTTGGTAAAGGACCATAAGCTTATAGCAAATGCAAAATATTAAACCTCTGGCTCTTGTAGTTTCTGAGAAGAAGATTTTTAAAAAAAAAATCCTATATAAGTCTATGTAAAACTGTGACCCTCAGGGCAGGGACAAATTTGACCCCAGGGTCACCATTTGAACAAACTTAGTAGAGGACCATAATCTGATGCTACATGCAATACATGAGAGCTCTGTGACATGTGATTCCAAAGAAGAAGATTTTTTTTCAGTTTTTCCCTATACAAGCCTATGTAAAACTGTGACCCATGGGGTGGGGCCAAATGTGACCCCTGGGTCACCATTTGAACAAACTTGGTAGAGGACCACAAGCTTATAGCAAATGCAAAATATTAAAGAGGCACTACCTATATCTACGTGATTTTTAATGTAAAATATTAAATACTCAATATTACTGCATTTATATGTATACAAAGCTATTTTATGAGTATTCTAAGAAGAAACATGGTTTGTATTCCAGTTCTGTAAATTATTAATTATGATCAAAACAATATCTTGAATAAAATGCTGCCGGAGAACTATGAGTTTTTAAGATTTTCTCGGACATGCGCAATGCGTTTCAGTTGAACGAAAACAAACTATTCGGAGCAGTTCTGATAGTAAACGAATCGATCGAAACTCTTCGCCAATCCGACGAGGCAGTTCCGATTGTAAACGAATAAGATCGGAAAATCTCCGCAATCGGCTTGTCTAAAACAATTACGAATACAATTTCAAAAATCCGATCTTTTCAATCCTGTTTTTCCCCAGAAAAACGCATATTACATGGGGTGAAATTATTGCCATTTACCTTTTTCATAGTCCTCTTTATAATCAAATTAAGTTTATATCAATTGGTGGACAAAAAGATATAAGTAGAGCCTCTTTAAACCTCTGGCTCTTACAGTTTCAGAGAAGAACATTTTTTAAGATTTTCCCTATACATGTCTATGTAAAACATGTGACCCTTGGGGCGGGGCCAAATGTGACCCGAGGGTCACCATTTGAACAAACTTGGTAAAGAACCATAAGCTTATAGCAAATGCAAAATATTAAACCTCTGGCTCTTGTAGTTTCTGAGAAGAAGATTTTTAAAAAAAAAATCCTATGTAAGTCTATGTAAAACTGTGACCCTCAGGGTGGGGCCAAATTTGACCCCAGGGTCACCATTTGAACAAACTTAGTAGAGGACCATAAGCTGATGCTACATGTAATACATGAGAGCTCTGTGCCTTGTGGTTTCAGAGAAGAAGAAGATTTTTTAAAGGTTTTTCCTATATGTCTATATGAAAAACATGCAAACCTCAATATACAAAATTTGGACCCCCGGGGCTCGGCCATTTTTGACCCCGGGTACTTTATTTGAACAAACTTGATAGTCTAGGCGTTGGCGATCATTTTAAAAGAAGAACTGTTGAAATCTGTCCAGCGGTTCTGGAGAAGAAGATTTTTTAAGGTTTCGACCATATATGGTAATGGCAGCCATCTGGGATGTAGCGCCAACCTAATTTTAACAAATCTAAAAAGCATTCATCTAAGGATCATCCATGTGAAGTTTGGTCAAAATTAGCCAAGCGGTTTCTGAGAAGAAGATTTTTAAAAAAAAAATCCTATATAAGTCTATGTAAAACTGTGACCCTTAGGGCGGGTACAAATTTGACCCCAGGGTCACCATTTGAACAAACTTAGTAGAGGACCATAAGCTGATGCTACATGTAATACATGAGAGCTCTGTGCCTTGTGGTTTCAGAGAAGAAGATTTTTTAAAGGTTTTTCCTATATGTCTATATGAAAAACATGCAAAATCTCAATATACAAAATTTGGACCCCCGGGGCTCGGCAATTTTTGACCCCGGGTACTTTATTTGAACAAACTAGGCGTTGGCGATCATTTTAAAAGAAGAACTGTTGAAATCTGTCCAGCGGTTCTGGAGAAGAAGATTTTTTAAGGTTTCGACCATATATGGTAATGGCAGCCATCTTGGATGTAGCGCCCACCTAATTTTAACAAATCTAAAAAGCATTCATCTAAGGATCATCCATGTGAAGTTTAATCAAAATTAGCCAAGCGGTTTCTGAGGAGAAGTCGTTTGAAGAAAAGTTAACGGACGACGGACGACGGAAGACGAATAACACACCATCCCATAAGCTCTACTGGCCCTTGTTTACCCTTCCATAAAATATACATGCTAATCCAGGAGAAAAAAAAACACGTTCAAAATGGCGAAGTTAAATTTTTTTTTTCTTGAAATCAAAGTAATAACCAAATTAAAAACTACACCAAACACAAAATGCATATGTTTTCTATGATAAACAGAGATCGTAAAATATATTAAAAGCCTGAAAGGCGTATAAAAGCAACAAACAAAAAACTGTACGAACGTTGGCATTCTTTTTTTCATCGAAATTTCACGCTTCCTGATTTCAGAACAAAACACTAAAAAAAGCAATTAAAAACACGAACCCACGCACATCGTGAAACGGATACTTACAATTACGTTTTGCAGCCATGAACCATGTTGTTTGTAATGTCTTTAACCATAAAACGAGATAAATCACGGAGCAAAATCACATTCTACATCCTAAAACATGGCGGCTAAAGTCAATGTACATGACCGAAGTGTTCCGAATGAGTCGATGACAAGTGTTTAACACGCTTTTGTCTAAGACCTATCCCTTCAATTATTATCCCAGGTATTAGTGATACATGTAGCCAACTGTCATTAAGCACAGACATATTAATAAACAGATAGGAAACTTCCCATCTTAACCAATGAAGTAACCAAAATATCACGTGGCACCTTAACTTTTCCTTCTATCTCCTCTCTCAATTATTCACTGATTTTGATGAGAATACATTCAAACAATTCATAGTGAATAGCAAAATGGTATTATAATAATTTATGTTTATTTTGAAAGTAAGAAATTGTAAAAAAAGATGTTTAAAGTTAAAAATGTCATCATTTTTCGCCTTTCTCTTAAAAATCAAGGTTTTGACATAGTCAAAGTTTCCGTCAAACTCCTTTTTTGCTCTAAATGTAAGAGAAAGAAAAATACTATCATTGGAAAGAAAATTAAATTTGTGATGGTATTTGGCATGAATAAAACTTGTATCTATAAAACTCTTCATAATATGTCTGTTTAAAGTTGGGAAATAATTTGTGAAATTTTCGCACTGTGCCACGTGAAATTAGGTAATTTTGGTAGTGTCCAATCTATTTGTTATTAGGTCTGTGCATTAAGTGGTCATAAACTAAGAGGTCGAGGATACATTTATTCAGAGAATATGAACTGAAACTGAAAGTAGACAAAAAAACAACTTATGCCACCATATTTATTTTGGATTTTTTTTTAATGTATTTAGGTTTCCCTTTAATTGAAATTAGGTTAGTTACAGCTTTGAGAGTTTAGAAAGTGCTGATTAGACATAAGTGACGCAATGGGTGGAATCACTCGCGAAATCCGATGACATAACTCCTATAAATGGAATAAAAATGCCATTTTACTTACATTTTAGTTAATATACAGGCGTAATCGTTTAAGTTTCAATTAAACGTCTCAGTGAAATTAAGAATCGCTAAGAATATCAGCTACTCCTTACTGATATAAGATATGCTTTTTTTTGTTGTTGTTTTTTTAGAATCTACGTATCACTCTGTGTCAGAAAGTGTTTGGTTTTAAAAATGTTGAACAAATGCAGGCGGCCACGCGACAAAGACGTGGCCTGCTGAAAACGAGGCGAAACGGAAACGGATATTGCTTTTCAATTATCTCCCTTGCCAATTAGGATTTTTACAAGTTCCAACATTTGACTAACTATGAAATTAGATGCCAAATAATGGATAGAGAGGTTTTATGTGAGAGCCTTATACGCTGGGTATGTATCGTACACGTATATTGAACTGTTTTAGAAACAAATACCTTTTAAGATGTTTAGGCGTACTTTGACACAGCCCCAGTTTGACAGCCACAAAAACATCACAGAATGATGGTAAATGATTTATTGTTAGTTTTACCTAATCAGTGTCAGATACTTTAAGATTCATGGTATTTAAACAGATTGTTTATGATTTGTTATATATAACTCATGATTCATATTTAGAAAAATACTTTACTATGGCTAATGGGTCATAAATTATTTGTCGTATCGGGTACTACAGAAAGGTACCCGGTGTATATTTATGTGTACCCGGTGTATATTTATGTATACAGAAACAGACTCGAAAATCTTTGAATTCCAGAACGGCCCCCAGAAACGTACCTGGACAAGCAAGATCTCATTGACGGAATTGAAACAATTAAGAACTTGAAAAAACAACTGCTTAAACAATATTGTTTATCATTAACTATGGCACTATTGTTCTTAAAAACATATTTAAGTTGCCATATCAGGGTCCGATGAATCTTTAAAATCTGTGATAGCCCACTGGGCTACTAGAAACTGAACTTGGTAGCCCGGCATGCGCGCGGCGGACTCGAGGCGACTCATTAACATTTTTCACATTGCATGGTTAACTGTTATTGAACATGTTTGTATGTAAATGGATTTACCAATAAAATTATTTCTATAATATCAGTGTTCCCATTCACGCACATATGTGCGTGAATCACGCATGAAAACAAAAAATCACGCACAGAAAACTGACCTCGTACGTACATGCACGCACGCACAGAAAAAATACAAGTCTGATAATAAGAAAGCTTGACCGTCGGTAGATTTCCAAATTCTCGTCCACTTTGTCCGAATATTTTTTGAAAAATCTAAACGAAACTAAAACGCTTTGTTTACGAAAACATTATCCCGAGTAATTGCGTCAATTGCCCTATCCCTCTAGTGAATACTACGATGATTGGTTATGACATCATAAGCGCACGCGCTACCTAAATGAAAGTAGAGAAAACATCGACATCTCATTCTGGTGGTTTTGACATATCTTTTTCAGATTTAGTAAGTATATTTAAAATTAAAATAAAAACTTAATAATAGAATAAATGAAGATCAAGTAATTAATTCAAATCGTGTTTCGTCTCTCCCGTGTACTATTTATAGATGTGCAAACGTGTTGACTGGTATTAAATTTTTACTTGAACGAAATGATTTACTGTAACTGTTGTCAACTTGAATATTACACTGTGCTGTGTACTGTAACGCCTTCAGTAGCAAATAAAGTATGTTGAAAGGTTTAACAATCTTAAAAATTCATAGTGTACCCCCTAAATTTGTAGTGTACCCCCAAAATTTAACAGTAGGGGGTACATGTACGAAAAAGTCAGTGGGAACACTGAATATATGACTTTTGACTTTGACATCAGGCTTTCTACCGTTCCAGCTTTTTCCTACTTTTTTAACAGCCTCCTACTTTTTCATGAAAACCTCCTACTATTCCTACTTTTTGAGAATTGTTTTTCATGAAAATTAGAAAAATGCCTGTTTTGTTAGTTTATTTGCAGTGTAAGAGCAAATGATGTCCAACTGATAGGTTTCTGTTGATGAAAGCTGTTCCAAAGATGTCCTTCACTGGTTTACATCATTTGTCATAAAGGTTGAGGGACTTTGGTGGCAACATATTTCAACAACAGAAACTTGTCAAGCAAAGAGAAAATATATAGATGTATCAGTGTAAGAAATTGCATTATTAAAGACCAATCAAGGTATATTTTAGCTTGTATATTCATCTGAGCTTATACTGAATGCACACACTAAACTTATATAACAAAGATTTTTTCCTACTTTTTTGTCAGAAAACTTCCTACTTTTCCTACTTTTTTGTCAGAAAACTTCCTACTTTTCTGTCTGGAAACCTCCTACTTTTTTACTACTTTTTTGTCAGAGGCTGGTAGAAAGCCTGCTTTGTTTTTTTACCAATATAAAAATAAAACAAATTATCAATTTACTTTTTAAGTATGATAGTTAGTAATAAAATACAGAACGTATTGTAAATGGTAAAACCGGAAGTTGTAAATCATCAACAGGGTTCTGGAAATATTTTGAAAATCCACTTGCCCAGGGCAAGTGGATTTTCAAAAGTCACTTGCCCTGCCCATAATGTCACTTGCCCCACATTTAATTGCCCAAAAAATTGGCAGTGTACCATTATTCGTGTTAAACGGGATGGACCGCCGCATAATTTGGAATACTTAGAAAAGGAAGGGAGAGTGTATTTTATGAATTAGTTAATACATTGTATTTATTCATATAAAAAAAGCAAATGGTTGCATTAACTTCTTTTGTATACATTTTATTCCGCCCTCCCACCCGAATCACCACACACACAACCCCCCATCATTTTTGATGACCATCCAAAAAAAATGATTGGCAGCTTTTAAAAAAATGATTGGAACTTTTAATGTCACAGTGTGTACAATTAACCAGTTGACAGAAAAAAAAAGCTATTGTGTTCATTTAAATGTGCGACAAGCAAAGAAACAAGACAAAAACGTTATTAAAAATATTCACTTGGCCCCAAATTTCTGCAACCATGGTAACGTTCCTACGGCTTTGTATTTTAACTAAAGGGAATTAGATGAAAGCAAGAGGCGTGAATAGGGATTCCCTTACTAGGGTTCCCTAGAAATTGTTTAAGAAGTAGTAGCAGTAACCTTATTTATCAAAAGCGAAAGTTCAGAAAAAGGTTCCGGGATTGTTCCGAAATCGCGAAAACCCATGACATGCGCATATCGCGAAGTTATGCATCTTATTTGTGTAGTATGCACTTCCATATACGTTTAATTACAGACTATATAAATGAAATACACCAAATACCTCATAAAAGCGCATTGATAAACGAGTTCTTCGAGTAAAAGAAATATATTTTCGTTACGAAAAAATCTTCGGCAAAATTATCTAAACAAAAACATAATGTCACGTGGGTCTGTCAATCATTATTTTGACACATTCAATTTGCAAATTAAGAAAGAGTTTTCTGATTTGATTGGTGGAAGGTCCAAATGACGCTCAGAGATTATTTGGAAGTAGCTATGTTTATGGTTGGAAGGTCACGGACATAATTGCCGCGATTTCATTGGCCAATGGACACACGTCTGACGGCCGTGTCAGGATAAGTTGTTTTCAAACAGTGTGAAATGCGCGTGTGGTTTAATAAGTTGTTTATTGAAATAATGCCACATATTAAGCTGCCTGGGGCGAGATTGTTGATTGTACTGAAAGTTGTTTGATCTTATTAACAATCGCTAGCGGCGAAAAACAGCGGCCAGTTTTATTCAGTTATCAGAAATTCTGATATGGCTAGTTTGCCACTTGATTTGTTCTGGAATGGAAATGTCCGTCGGGCAAGTGGCGGGCAACCAGATTTGCGAAGGTCACTTGCTCGCACCCAAAATCCACTTGCCCGGGGCGTCGGGCAACCGTATTTCCGGAACCCTGATCAAACCGGTTACCCGTGCAAAAAAGTAAACAAACATGCAGCTCGTCATTCAAGAAGAGTTTGTCAAATATTTAGACCAACTGCATTCCTTTAAGGTGGAGGCAACTTTTATCAAGTGCATCGATTAAACTTTGTAAACAATAAAAGTTCCGTTTTCATGAAGTAACAGAACGCATAACAGCCGCGTTTTACGACATCGCATTTTGTCTCGGGTACATTTATGTATATTTGGGGGCCTTTCTAGATTTCGATGATTTTCGGGTATTTGTATACGTAAATGTATCCCGGGTGCCTTTCTGTAGTACCCGGTACAACAATGACCCCATCAGTTTTACTGTGTGCTTCTTATTTCAGCTGTTTAATAATAATAAATACTTTATTTGGCCTTCTGTATATAAATTAACAAACATTTTAGTGTTTTTAGCTCTACTGATCAGAGATCAGCAGAGCTTATGCCGTGGTGCGGTGTCCGTCGTCTGTCTGTCTGTCCGTCCGTCCGTAATTTTTTTTTATAGCGACTACTAAATGAATATCAACACCTTCCTTTACTAAGTGACTTTATTAATCTAAAGGATGAAATTCTTTTCCACCATGACGACATACACATGTGTTTAATGATAGTATACAAAGCAACATAATTAAGAATTCTCCACTCCCCCCATGCTGAAAAGTTTTATGCAGACAAAACTATCGAGGAGTGTGGAAAAGGATGACTGCTACCTGCAATATACAAATACAATGATTAGTTATCTCCTCCCCCAGGGACAAGTTTTCAAGGGTACGCAGAAAACTGAATAAACATGATAAAACTGGGTCACTTTGATTAATAGTCCTAAATAACCGTCCATAATGGTATTCCTAACACTGGCACAAAGTTAACTTAAAGGGGTTGATGCACTATTTTCAAACACAGTTTACTTTAAAGGGCTCTGGAAAACTTGAAAAAAGCTGAAAGAATTATCAAAATGCCATGAAAAATAAAGGAGATATGACATATTGAAAATTTGCAAAGAACATATATCTTTGAACGATGACGTCATCGCGCCGTTTTACCATATATTGCATATTGACAAAATGTATTTTAAAGCAAAGAAAACCACTGCAAATTGATTAAAAATAAATATACAGATGTAAAATGTATACATTTTAGTATTATTTTTCATTTGCTCTGATTTTCTTCGCTTTAAAAGACATTTTATCAATATGCCATATATGGTAAAACGGCGCGATGACGTCATCATTCAAAGATGGCCGCCTCCATTTATGTCCTTTGCAAATTTTCAATAGGTCATATCTCCTTTATTTTTCATGGCATTTTGATAATTCTTTCAGCTTTTTTCAAGTTTTTCAGAGCCCTTTAAAATACACTGTGTTTGAAAATAGTGCATCAACCCCTTTAAAAAGTCCTGAAAAACACAGAGTACACATAGTTCATTTTCAAAACTCTGTCTGAATTAATTGGACATCAGTCCTCACTGTGGCTAGGTATTCCCAACCTTTCACAACGGTTAGGTCTGCGTGGTGTTAAAAGTTCCTTAGCACCAGCCTGATTGTGAGGCTGAAGACGGGCGAGAGCACGAGGTAACCGGGTCACAGCAGGCACGTCATGGGTAAGAGCACGTTGTATCGCAGTTGCAACAGGCACATCTGGTCCAGGAGCGTTGTCAGACATGTCAGAAGTCAGTTGCCGGGGTGCTGGAACAGTCTGGGGTGCTGACTCTGGAGTAGAAGCACTTGTAGGCAACTGATTCAGATCTAGGGGTGTTGTAGGTCCGCCCAGCGGTGGTGCTGGAGCATTGGAAGAAGGGTTATCAGAGAGCACTATGCGGGACTGTGGCACAACTGGTGTGGGAGCCACAAAAGTAACCCCTGTGGGCTTACCATGGAACGGGGTGAACTTGCGTAGGTGCTGGCGGTTCCGGATGGTGACTCGACCTGTACCATCTACGCGTATAACATATTGGTGATACTGCCGAACCTCTACAACAGTCCCGGTGCGTTGTCACAGTGTGTTGTTTACAAGTAAAAAACCTTAATAGCATTTTTTTCTCGTATGCGATTTATACTGCACTCTCGGGCCTACGGCCCTCGAGAAGCATTATAAATTGCATATACTCGAAAAAATATGCTATAAATATTACATCAGCAGGCTCAGAGGTTAAACTGGGGGGAAACTGTGCATACATGTATATACCATATGAGAATAATAGTATTATACCGTAGTGTAGTAAAACAGCTTGCAAATTAAAACAACAAAATAGGTTTTGACTGGCCTTAGGTATGGGGCTATATATAATTGTGAAGAAAAGCAACTGTTAAGTCATATAAAGTACTAATTTGATGTTGCCGTCACTTCTTCATTGGATTTTTTATTGGATTATAGTTTTGTGTTATCATGTACATAATCATTTAATACTTCCAGGTTGAGACATTCAACATCAATGTCCCCCATGGAACTCCAGAAGAACTTAGTGATGGTATCGCTATGTCAAAGGTCCTCCACCAAATGTAAGTTCATAAACAAATATATCAGTGCATACACAATAAATACTACAGTAATTTTTTTATTTTTTGGGAACATAGCCCATACGTTAGATTTGGGAATTACAGCGTGATTTTTCATAAAATTAGGAAACAAAACAATAAAACATGCATTTCGTAAATTGTATCTTTCATACTAGATGCAGTACATACCGTATACCACTGTTTAAACTCCCCCGAGCGCTTTACAAAAGGGTGGGGCGGGTGTTTTAACAAGAAAACCAAGAGACTATTAACATTGACACCTAATATAGCACTGGTGAGTTTGTTTTCTGTAGAAAATATGCGGGGGTTGTTGGTGGTGGTGGTTGGAGGGGTGAGTATTTATTATGGGGCATACTGTATACGCGTGTACCACATTTATTAGGGGAGGGTGTGGTGGGGAGTTTTTAAATGGGGGGTATACAGTATACACATGTAGGGCATTATGCTAGTTTCGCATCTACAGATGTAAGTACAAATGAATAAGTATCGGTACAAAGAAAACTAAAATCAAAAGCATATGAAAGAATTCAGTACAAACAACAGCGATTTTTTTCACCCATTTGGAAATGGTACCAGGTACCCATTCAATTGGGAAAATTCATGAATTTTTTCACTATATTGTATGCTTAAATACATTTGCAAACACATTACCATGTATACATTCTCTTGTAGTATTTCATTACCCTCACCTAAAAGAATATGGTTCCCCACTTCTTCCCTTTAAATAATGTTTCACTCGATATATTTAAAAAAAAAGGGGAAAAACAACACTGAATAAACAAATGCATGTAAACATGGTCAATAAAAGATAAATGCAAATATATGCGAAACAAGTTTTCTGGCGTTTAAAATGATGTCTTTACGGTTAACATACCTGACAGAGGGATTGTGTAGGAATTTTAAACTAGTCAGCTTGTGAGTATTTTAATAAACTATGCTAGATACACTTTTACCATATTATGGCATATCAGTCCATTAAATTTACTGAAATCTTACCATCTTGTATATACCATGTGACCAGGTGATTACAATATCCCACTGGGACCTCGACTTGTAAGTGAGGAAGTCTCGATTCTTACGGACGGTGGGAGGTGTATAGTACTGGTTCTACCCAGGAAAAATGGTTGGTCTGCTTCCACCACAAAAAATTGACCGGCATATATAACCTAACATGTGTTGAAAATGACGTAAAACACCATACAAACAATCAAACAAATCCATTACAGTGCCCCAGATTACTTCAGTGAGTCATGGCTAGGGAAGATCAAGAGTGAGGATGTGACAAACTGGAGACTCAAAGTCAGCAACCTGAAAAAGGTCCTGAAAGGAATTCTGGAATATAACCTAGAGGTATGTTTGAACATTTGCTCTTTATTCCTGCAAACAAAGTTTGAAGTGGTATATAGTAGTCACTTTGGTTGGCTGGTCGGTTCAAAATCTTGTTTGCATTATTTCTCCGTAACTCCTTGATGGATTTTCATGAAATTTTATAAGAAGCATCAGTATGAAGTGGAGATGTGAATAACCTGCTTCGTCCTTGTCCAGTTTGATGATTTATGGTTATGGCCCTTTGTATATTTTTTCACACACAAATCATGACCACTCTATTTCTCCATAACCCCTTTATGGATTTTCACAAATCTTTATGATCAGTATGAAGCGGAGATTTGATGATTTTTGACAGAGTTATGGTCCATTGAATATTTTCACACACAAATCTTGTTTGCGCTTTTTCTCTCCCATAATGGATTTTCACGAAACTTTATGAGAAGCATCAGTATGAAGTGGAGATGCACAGAGTATGCATCTGCAGGGGTATAAATCCCCTTCAGTGATAGTTCTAGTTTTAATCATGCATTATCACCTTGTTTGTTTTTGGCAATAACACAACGGGAAATTCTTCTTTCTCTTTAGTATTAATTAGCAAACTCTGCTGTGACATTAATCAGTGTAACATTTATATCACAGTCTTGTATCACCTTTGCCTACTTGTTACCTATAAGTGTACATGTATTGTTGCATGTTTATTATTAATTTGGCCTTGAAGACAGTTAAAAATAGTATAGATGTAAACATTTACAGTGTATATTATGCAAATTCATAATGTGGTCTGTTTTCATTGGACTATTTTATACAAATTCATTTATGATGAAATTTGAAATATTCCTATTTGGACGGTTTTAGTGGGGAAGCCTTCAGTGACAGTGTACATGTATATTAACAAACTCGGGGAATTCTGTTGAGATCAAATTTCAGTATTCTTCAATAAAGTTAATTTTAATTTGGATGCTTCTAGAAAATATAATTGTGAGAGGATTTAATACATATTGTGCTCATTCATAACAGTGAATTTGGACATTTGGAATAAACCAGAAATATGGGAAATTAATTTAGACTGAATAGACACTTATTGTTTTGGATTAAAGAGACACTAAATCTTTTGGATTAAAGAGACACTTGCTAATCTGAATTAAAGGGGCATTGGATAATTTTATTTGGACTTAATTCAAAAATTGAAAAACTTGATTGCGTATTCTGTAAGTGAACATTTTATGTAAATTGTTAAAGGGAATGTAGCGACACAGTCAAACATGCTCTTTTATTGAGAGTTCTGAAAACCTTGCTAAAAGGTGAAAGAATTATCAAAATCGGATGATAAACAAAAAAGATATGATCATTTGAAGGTTGTATTAAAATGGATATGGGAGCCGCCATTTTGAAAACTATGATGTCATAGTTCCAAATGACCATATATGGAATATTGATAAATATCATAATATCATTCAAAAGCAAAGCAAAACACTGCAAATGAATACAAACTCCTTAACTGGGCATATAAAGCATTATTGACATTAGTTATACATATTCTTCATACAGTTACTTTAATTTTTTCCCCTATAAATGAGTAATTTTTCATATTTATCAATTTTCCATATATGGTCAATTAGAACTGTGATGTCATAACTCTAAATTGGCGGCTTCCATATCGGTTTCAACAGAACCTTCAAACTATCATATCTTCTTTGTTTATCATCCGAATTTGATAATTCTTTCACCATTTTTCAAGTTTTTCAAAACTCTTAATAATACAGATTGTTTGGCTGTGTCGCTTATTCCCTTTAAATATTTTTGTGTGCTGGTTTGCTTCCTTTATTGTTACTTTCTTGTTACATTTTACTTGTAACATACTTAAGACTAGATTGTAAATTTGTGACTTCAATCTGCGCATATAAAGAGCATTCTAATACAATAACACGAGTTTTAAAGTCTGCAGAGAATAAGACATACATGCCAATATAAACGGACGTTGCCGTAAACAAGATAAACAAGTATGCATCTTCACCCACAATTCAACTGCAGCTTAATGATAAGTCGACTAAAAACTCTGATTTTTGACACACAACAGGCTATTTAGTAAAATTGTAATTGGTGGGATTTAAATTGAATACCGTAGATCCGGTATTATTCCTGTCAACTAAAGTGTTACACATCATGTGCAGTACAATCAATAAAACCTTTACAAGTATGTTCACGCATTGTGATACCACTTAGTATAACTTATAACTGCTTTTCACAAACTGCAGCTTTCAGTTAAACACTTATTTATTGTACATAAATCAGAAATGACAGGGATAGTTGATGTGACTCTGGGCTATAAATAGGACTCCTCTGATAACAGAAGCAGTCCGAATTAACGGTGAAATCCAACTATCATGGAAAACGAAAATTTGACAGTTCAAACAGCAAAGAAATATATTAATTGTAACAGTTTAAGGACTCTTTGAAAACCTGTAGTAGTTTCTACTCAGCTCAAGTTACATTACAATCAGCTTGGTGTCGGCATACCCAGCATAAGGTCAATAAAATGGCAATAAATCACCTAACATGCCAGCTAACGAGCTAAAACTTTGTCCATGCAAAATTAAATGTTAGAAGTATATATCACTGCCTTATCTCTATTTGCAGATTGCATTTTGTTACACCAACTTATTTCTAATTTTTTAAATGTGCCTATCTGCTGTCAGATGTGCGAAAATGGGTATTTTATTGCTCTGCAGTCAGTTAAGTACATGGATGAATTATAGAGATTCTCAGTAAACCGGAAAACCTTGGGACAGTCCTTAAACTGTGTAAGAAAATATGAAGATTTACAGTTTTCTTGAACACACGAATAAATCAAAGACCCATTGATTCGCGAACTTAAGATCGCGCGGAAATAATGAGATCTTCAGTATTAGAATGAATTCTGAGAGATTAAAGTGGAATACTCATCCAGACAACCACTGAGGGTTTTTGTTTCTTCGGAAAGTTTTGAGATGGGTCATTAAGGTGAGGAATATATAAAGGGGAACAACTTAGACTAGATTAAATGTTAATCATTTCAGTACTGTGCGTGTGTAAATGAAGTAAAAGTTCATACTCACCATTGTCAAATGTATGCATCCTTCTTATTGTTGTATAGAAATGATTATCGATTTCAAGGTTTTGAAAACAATTTCTTTGGGAAATTGATTCGGATCTGATTATGTTGGTGATCGTTGTGGCCCTAATATACAATGTATTATATTGTGTGTGTTTTACAGGTGCTTGGTATACAGATCCATGACTTCCAGATGCCTGATGTTAATGCTATTGGTAAGTCAAACTGTTGCGAAGGTTTTAATAGTAGTGGAGTAGTGGAAAAAATAGAAGAACATAAATATAAATATTACATTCCTGTGAAGGTGACCGTGAATATTGTCAACCTGAGAAAAGGTATGTCGACCAAGGCGGAGCCGACATTATTTTTTTGTGTAGGTTGACAAATAGAAAATGTCTTGTTAGTGCCTGATTATATCCAGTTTATCATGTGAGACTGAGAGGGCTTCATTTTTGTCGTGACAAACCTGATAAACTGGATATGATCAGGCACTAACATGATATTCTATTTATCATGTTGATCGTTTGAAATATCCTTTTGAAATAAACAAAATCTGTTCAAAATCACTATTGTTTGGGGCGCTTGTTTCAGCCAAAGGTTTTTCTGCAGTAACGTGAGCAATTTAAATAATACGTACATCAGTTATATATCATTAGAACTGGTATTTTTAGTGGTAAATAAAACTACTTTACTTTTGAAAATCGGTTGAGAAATACATATTTTACAGCCAAAATGATTTTTTGATGGGGCTTTTCCTATGTAAATTCCTTGTTGATGGGACACGTGAAAATTAATAAATTTCAAATAACTTCAGTAATCCATGATATTTTGCTATACAAATTTCAGAGTGTCTTAATTTACTAATATCCAACAATTTAAAACTATTTTTGGATAAAAATTCTAAAAAAAAATGTTTTTCAAATTGTTCATGCAGCAGCATTTTGCATTGAAAATACCACATCAAAAACAGCTTTTGCACATGAAATTTTTATTTCTCAACTGATTTTGAAAAGTAAGGTATTTTTATTTACCACTAAAAATGTCTGTTTCACTGATATACAACTTATTTAGGTAGTAGATGAATTTTGTCTGAAAAGTTCCAAAAACCTTTGGCTGAAACAAGCGCCCCAAACAATAGTGTCACAATCTCATTAAAATCAGATCTTTATTCTGTTTCTCTACATTAAGTAGGGATGTTTGTCTACATTAAGTAGGGATGTTTGTCTGCATTAAGTAGGGATGTTTCTCTAAATTAAGTAGGGATGTTTGTCTACATTAAGTAGGGATGTTTGTCTACATTAAGTAGGGATGTTTGTCTACATTAAGTAGGGATGTTTGTCTACATTAAGTAGGGATGTTTGTCTGCATTAAGTAGGGATGTTTGTCTGCATTAAGTAGGGATGTTTGTCTACATTAAGTAGGGATGTTTCTCTAAATTAAGTAGGGATGTTTGTCTACATTAAGTAGGGATGTTTGTCTACATTAAGTAGGGATGTTTGTCTACATTAAGTAGGGATGTTTGTCTACATTAAGTAGGGATGTTTGTCTACATTAAGTAGGGATGTTTGTCTACATTAAGTAGGGATGTTTGTCTACATTAAGTAGGGATGTTTGTCTACATTAAGTAGGGATGTTTGTCTACATTAAGTAGGGATGTTTGTCTACATTAAGTAGGGATGTTTGTCTACATTAATTAAGTAGGGATGTTTGTCTACATTAAGTAGGGATGTTTGTCTGCATTAAGTAGGGATGTTTCTCTAAGGATGTTTGTCTACATTAAGTAGGGATGTTTCTCTACATTAAGTAGGGATGTTTCTCTACATTAAGTAGGGCTCTACATTAAGTAGGGAAACGGAATAAAGATCTGATTTTAATGAGATTGCTATTATCAGCACCTAGAATTTACATTTCTGCGGATGATTCTTTGTATGCTTTCTGAATCTTCAGTTTAGGACTTGTGATTAATATTTCCAAATCATCTTCAGGAAGTCGAGTCCGACATTTTAATTAGCGTTCACTGATTTTCATTTGCACATATGCTGTTGAGCATAGAAAAAACGGCAGGGAAAAACCAATACCTATTTATTAAGTCGCGGGGACGTTGGTTTCAGAAAAATTATAGCAGGAAAAGAGAAAAAGAGAGACAAAGCTAAGGCTAAGGAAGATCCTACATAGCAACATTCAATTTACAAGCCATATTTATTTCAACATGTTCATTATAAGTACATTAATGCAGAGATAGTATGGCTGGATAACATTGCAAAAAATGCTATCCTCCAGTGACATCACTACATGGGGTGACATTACAACAGTGTAAGCCAGCACAAAATATTAAATATAAGTCTATGGGAATTTAACACGGGACTGACATGAGGTATAATACATTTATTTGTTACTGGCCGTAAAAGCGATACAAGTTTAGTGCATCACTGCTACTTTAACCAGCAATGTGTTGCTTTAACTATGTTTTAATGTTGAACAGTAATTTCCATTAAGCATCTTTTACATGATTTGACAGTATCTAAAGTGCATCAACAAATACAAGTGTCTTGTTCTCTGTCAATCAATGGAAGGTAATTATTGATTCTGCAGGAGTCCAGTCTGGCATTCACACTTATTGTTGAAGAGAAGTGATAACCAGTCTACTGTGGAATAACCAAGGACATAATAGTAGATTTGAATATGGTCAAGACAATTGAAAGGTTAATAGTATTTAAATATTGGAATAATCAAATTGTATTTTTATTTTTCACAAATAGATGAATCTGTACAGTATAAATTTAGAAAATAGTATAGATGTAAACGTTTACAGTGTATATTATCCAAATTATTTATGCAAATTCATTTATGATAATGTGACCTGTTTTCATTGGACTATTTTATGCAAATTCATTTATGATTAAATTTGAAATGTTCTTATTGGACGGTTTTAGTGGGGAAGCCTTCAGTGACAGTACATGTATATAAACAAACTCTGGGAATTCTGTTGAGAACAAATTTCAGTATTCTTCAATAAAGTTAATTTTAATTTGGATGCTTTTAGAAAATATAATTGTGAGAGGATTTAATACATTTTGTGCTCATTCATAATAACAGTGAATTTGGACATTTGGAATAAACCAGAAATATTGGAAATTAATTTAGACTGAAGAGACACTTACTGTTTTGGCTTAATGAGACACTGACTCTTTTGGATTAAAGAGACACTTGCTAATCTGAATTAAAGGAGCATTGGATAATTTTATTTGGACTTAATTCAAAAATTGAAAAAACCTTGATTGCGTATTCTGTAAGTGAACATTTTATGTAAATTGTTAATTATATTTTTGTGTGCTGGTTTTGCTTTTCTTGTTACTTTATTGTTACATTTTACTTGTAACACACTTAAGACTAGAACCACACTGCAGTGTATTGTAAATTTGTGACTTCAATCTGCGCATATAAAGAGCATTCTAACACAATAAGAGAAGTTTTAAAGTCTGCAGAGAATAAGACATATATGCCAATATAAACGGACGTTGCCGTAAACAAGATACCAGCATTAACTTGTATGCATTTAACTGCAGCTTAACAATTAGTCGACTAAAAACTCTGATTTGTGACACGCAACAGGCTATTTAGTAAAATTGTTATTGGTGCGATTGAAATTGAATACCGTAGATCCGGTATTATTCCTGTCAACTAAAGTGTTACAAATCATGTGCAATACAATCAATAAAACTTTTACAAGTATGTTCACACATTATGATACCACTAAGTATAACAATATAACTGCTTTTCACAACACACAACAAGCTATTTAGTAAAATTGTAATTGGTGCGATTTAAATTGAATTGCAAAAAATACTATCCTCCAGTGACATCACTACATGGGGTGACATTACAACAGTGTAACCAGCACAACATATTAAATAGAAGTCTATGGGAATTTAACACGGGACTGACATGAGGTATAATACATTTATTTGTTACTGGCCATAAAAGCGATACAAGTTTAGTGCATCACTGCTACTTTAACCAGCAATGTGTTGCTTTAACTATGTTTAAATGTTGAACAGTAATTTCCATTAAGCATCTTTGACATGATTTGACAGTATCTAAAGTGCATCAACGAATACAAGTGTCTGGTTCTCTGTCAATCAATGGAAGGTAATTATTGATTCTGCAGGAGTCCAGTCTGGCATTCACACTTATTGTTGAAGAGAAGTGATAACCAGTCTACTGTGGAATAACCAAGGACATAATAGTAGATTTGAATATGGTCAAGACAATTGAAAGGTTAATAGTATTTAAATATTGGAATAATCAAATTGTATTTTTATTTTTCACAAACAGATGAATCTGTACAGTATAAATTAAGGGTGAATTGTTAATGCAGAGCTGAAAAGGAATGAATGAATGATCATTGGATTAAACTGTGGAATTATATGGACCAGTCCAGGTAATTTAGTGATTCTGTTAATTGGAACTTGTCAGGTGATGGTCAGGTAATGAACAATAAATGAATAATGTATTATATTACCTTTTGAATTATTTATGTTATAATAAGTTTAACGATCTCTTCAAATTAGCTTTTTTCTATAATTTACATAAAGGATTTGTAATTATTGTCTATACAAATTAGTCTTAGAAGTTATGAAAAATGTTTGTGAGGAACACCCACCTCTAGTTGTTTTAGCACATGTAAGTTTGTATGGTTTTTATAAACAAAAAAAGAATTGTTAAAATAACCCAGTCTTTTTTGTTTCTTTGGCATACATTAGTGTTAGTGCAGTACAACACTCGATTTAAACAAATAAAAAGAAATGTTCAATTTCTGTCCTACACAAATTAACTGGTTATATATAAAATGAGAAATGAAAAATCTAAAACAAAAAGTAGTTAGCCACCTAGTTAGCCTCCAAAAGCGGGTTTTATTATAAAATATTCTATTCTATTAGCTCTTCAAAAGACGAAGTGGAGAGAATAAAGTCATTGTTATTTGTCGGTCGACATTATTTTTCTCAGGTTGACAATATCCACTGTCACCCAGGTTGACAATATCCACTGTCACCCTCACAGGGATGCAATATTTATATATTAATGCTCTCTGTTTGAACATATAACATATTCAGAGGCATTTAGTAAAGTCAAAACAGTAAAGCAGAATTGAATTGAAGTTTTACAGATTTTGGTTGCAAGAATAACTTAATCTTTAACCAGCTAAGCACGACTATAATAGCCTTTGCGTCCATTGTAACTTGCATGCTGATCATGGTTTCCAGTGTCAGGCTGCTGATCAGTCATTTTTCCCAAAACACCCGTTTGTCATATAAATGGAATGGTCTTAATTCAAAGAAAGAACAGTCCATTATATATCTGTAGGGGGTTAGTGGTTAAAAGACTTGAAGCAGCGCTTACTAAATACTGGTTTGAGCTTGTCCGTCCGTCTGCCTGCGCAAATATTGTGTGTCTATCAAGATTGCTTAAAATTGCTAAAAATAGGTTTCATTCAAACAAATATGTATGATTTTGTCCGAAAACAGATCTGGAATATATTGAATTTGATTGTGCTTCTATTGTTCAATGGCACGCTATTTTCGTCTTACTGTGTGACGTCAATATCGATCTGTGCTATTCCTGATTTATCTTTAAATGGATTGTTTTCAGATTTGTCATGGTGAGTTGGCATGATATGGGGTTGATCATAAAGGAAAAGGATTTTGATTTGATTATTTTATGTCTAAGAGTCAAGACCTTTTTTTGACTTAATCATTCTCACTCTTGGTAATGAGGTGCGTACCTTGTGTGTCTAACTAGTAGTTACTACTCATGTATTTTAAAGTGGATTGTTTTCAAGTTTGTCTCGGTGAATTGGCATGATATGAGAATGCTCATGAAGATAGTTTTGATTCTACCTTTTAGCTCTACTGGCAGAGCTAACGGGATGACGTGTTGTCCGTTGTCTGTCCGTCCGTCTGAGCACACGAAATGGTAGTTGGGTGTCTAGTCACTTAGTGCTTTGGACTCTGTGTCATTAGGGTTAGGAGGCAATTAGTCACATAAAACATCTCCAATTTTGGATTTATGTGGTTAATTTGGGTTTATGTGGCTATCAATTTTGCATTGAATTAGCCACTTAAGACTATAATTGTTAGAATGTCCGTCCGTCCGTTAACTTTTGCCTTGTGAACGCTCTAGCCCTTTCATTTTTCATGCTATGTTAACCAATCTTGGCCTAAGTCTTTATATCAATGAGAGCTCGGATGAGTACGAAAACCGGCCAGATCGGAATAGTAACACCAGAGTTATTGCCCTTGAATTAACAAAAAATGCTATATTTTGCCTTGTGAACACTCTAGTCCCTTCATTTTTCTTGCGACCTCCACCAAACTTTGCCAAAATCTTTATCAATGAGAGCTTGGATGAGTTTCAAAACGGCCAGATCGGATCAATAACACCAGAATTATGGCCCTTGTTTAGCTCAAAAATCCCATTTTCTGCCTTGTGAACACTCAATCACCTTCATTTATTATTTGATCTTTACCAAACTTGCACAGATTGTTAATAGCAATGAAATCTTGGGGATGAATTAAAAAACCAGCCAGAACGGACCATTTATGCAGGAGTTAGTGCCCTTGTTTTTGCTAAAAATGCCATTTTCTGCCTTGTGAACACTCTAGCACTTCCATTTATTATTTGATCTTTACCAAACATACACAGACTGTTAATAGCAATGAAATCTTAGACGAGTTTGAAAACCAGCCAGATCGGACCATATACACCGGAGTTGTGGCCCTTGATTTTCTGAAATATGCTATAATCTGGCCTTGTTAACACGATAGGGCCTTCATTTTTCATCGGAGCTTTTCCAAAACTTTACCAGATTGTTGATGTCAATGAAAGCTCGGACAAGTTTGAAAACCAGCCAGATTGGACCATTTACACCAGAGTTATGGCCCTTGATTTTCTGAAATGTGCTATAATTTGGCCTCCTTAACACGATAGGCCTTAATTTTTTGTCGGATCTTTTACAAACTTTACCAGATTGTTGATACCAATGAAAGCTTGGTCTAGTTTGAAAACCAAGCCAATCAGATTAGTAACAACGGAGTTATGGCACTTGATTTAGTTAAAAATGCTGTATTTTGCCCACTTAAGACGATAGGGCCTTCATTTGACCGGATTTTAATGAAACTTCGAAGGCTTGATCAGTACTAAATCTAGTTATGCATTCACCGTGTTCCGGTTGAATGCTTTTTGGCAGAGTTATGGCCCTTCAAAGGTTTTAATACACAAACTTTTGTCTGCACTAGTTCTCCTGAACCCCTGGCCAGATTTCAGCGAAACTTTGCAGGGATAATCAGTACCAAGCCTAGTTATGCATGTCATCACCTTGTTCCGGTTGAATGATTTTTTGCGGAGTTGTCCCCCTTTAAAGGTTTTGATACACAAACTTTATCCAGACTCTTCTGAACTGCTGGCCTAATTTTGTCAGGGATGATGAGTACCAAACCTAGTTGCGCATATCATTGCTGTGTTTCGGTTTAATGATTTTTGGCAGAAAGGTTTTAATACTCTAACTTTGTACAGGCTAGTAATCTCCTGAACTCCTGGCTGGATTTCAGTGAAACTTGGCAGGAATGATCAGTACCAAGTCTAGTTGCGCATATTGTTGTCATGTTCCAGTTGAATGATTTTTGTTGGAGTTGTAGCTAGTAGAGCGATACAGGCCCTCGTGGGCCTCTTGTTTGTCAAAGTTATGGACTTTGTTTTGACTTCATTCTCAGGTTCACTTGATATTGAGATGGGTACCTTTGTCAAACTCCTCATTTATCTTTAAGTGGATTGTTTTCAAATTAAACATGGTGACCCGACATGATATGAAGATGCTCCTAAAGAAAAATGCTTTTGGTTTCTTTATTTTTAGATTAGTTATGGCCCTTTTTTGGACTAAGTCATTCTTAGATCAAATGAAATTCTCACATGCATAGCGTGTGTTGCTGACTCCTCAATTTATATTCTCCTATATACATCACTTTTATGACAAATTCGAGCAGTTTTTAAAGTGACTAGAATTCGCTGTGTGAGTATTTGTTAGCCTTAGACGACAGTTCCAGATTTTTTCTTTTAAACAAATGAAATAATTAGTTTATGCTTATTAGTTTCCAAGACTCTGATCAACAAATTCTCATACACCATACTTAAAATGAATTAGCATATTTGTCTTAAATTATTGGCGGCAATCTAAAAATCTAAAGATTGCCGCCTCTCTTTCAGACCGTGTATTGAAAACCAAGCAAATCAGATTCGTAACACCGGAGTTATGGCACTTGATTTAGTTGAAAATGCTGTATTTTGCCCCATGAAGACGATAGGGCCTTCATTTGACCAGATTTTAATGAAACTTTGCAGGCTTGATCAGTACTAAATCTAGTTATCCATATTTTCACCGTGTTCCGGTTGAATGATTTTTGGAATATAGCGAAACAGTCAAACAGTGCTTTTTGAGAGTTCTGAAAAACTTGGAAAAAGGTCAAATAATTATCAGAATCGGACGATGTACAAAAAAGATATGACCATTTGAAGGCTGTTCTAAAAGGATATGGATACATCATAGTTCCAAATGACCATATATGGAATATTGATAAATATCATTTAAGGCACAGCAAGTCACTGCAAATGAATGCAAACTCCTTAACTAGTCGTATAAAACATTATTGCCATTAAGTATAGATATTTTTCATATAGTTATTTTCATTTGTTCCCTATAAATCAGTAAATTTTCATATTTGTCAATATTCCATATATATGGTCATTTAGAACTATGATGGCATAGCTCTAAAAATGGCGGCTTCCATGTCCGTTTCACCAGAACATTCAAATGATCGTATCTTCTTTGTTTATCATCCGATTTTGATAATTCTTTCACCCTTTTCCAAGTTTTTCAGAACTCTCAATAATAAAAATTGTTTGGTGGCTGTTTCGCTATATTCCATTTAATCTCCATAAATATGCAATGATGTGCAGAGCGCAGTTGTAACTAAGCAATAAGTGCAATTGTATATAGATAGATATATATCTTGTTTCATGTTTTAACAGTGTCCTGTGGGGAGTATTATTGATTTGTTGATGAAACTACTGCAATTCATTAACTAACACTAACATAATTTGGTGTGATGCTGACATCTGGTTTTTGGCTGCAACTTGCTGGTTTAGTGTATCAATGAACAAAATGTCATTGGAAATAGAATTATTCAAGTAAAAATTGCTTTGATCCACAGACTGCATTTGGTGTCTTGTTGCACATTACAAGGTGGGTCCTTCAGCCATAATCAGTAGAGGCTATGTGTTGTTGGGTAGAGTAAAATATATGACTTATTGACTCTGCAATAATCAGTAGAGCCTATGTGTTGTTGAGTAGAGTAAAATATATGACTTATTGACTCTGCCATAATCAGTAGAGGCTATGTGTGTTGTTGGGCAGAGTAAAAGATATGGCTTATTGACTCTGTCATAATTACTAGAGGCTGTTTATTGGGGTGGGGGGGGGGGGGGTTCGAGTGAAATAGCTGTTTTATTGACTCTATCATAATTAATAGCACTGGGAGCTCAACTTGTAAATGAGGAAGTGTCGATTCTTACGGATGGCAGGATGTGTACAGTACTGG
Organism: Cyrtodaria siliqua; assembly: GCA_037043455.1. Classification (NCBI taxonomy): domain Eukaryota; kingdom Metazoa; phylum Mollusca; class Bivalvia; order Adapedonta; family Hiatellidae; genus Cyrtodaria; species Cyrtodaria siliqua. The sequence goes on from JAWPHD010005135.1 coordinate 136,021, forward strand.
TTCTACCTAGGAAAAGTGGTTGGTCTGCCTCCATCACAAATGACCATCATGTATAACCTTGCATGTGTTGAAAATGATGAAAACACCATACAAACAAACATAATTAAGAGAGGCTATGTGTTGAGGTGGAGTGAATATCCAATTTATTGACTATGTCATAATTACCAGAGGCTGTGTGTTGGGGTGGAGTGAATATCTGATTTATTGACTCTGTCATAATTAATAGAGGCTATGTGTTGGGGTGGGAGTGAATATCCGATTTATTGACTGTCATAATTACTAGAGACTATGTGTTGGGGTGGACTGAATATCAGTTGCATTGACTCTGTCTATTTGATAGGATGGATGAATATCAGCCAGGATTCAAACTAGGTCTGGATTTTAGGGAGAAAGAAAATGGAGAGAAGTGACAGAAAATAGGGAGAAGACTGAAGTGACGGAGACACAATCTTTTTAATTAAGCGGGCAATCGGTTATTGTTAATTATTAATTGATATATACATCCTGTTGTTTATAAACTTTTGATTTTATAGCTAAATGCACTTAAAGTATGCTAGCTGTTTCAAATTAAAGGTGTTTATTAGTTTTATTCACAGGCACTCTTTACAAATATATACTGTAACTATAGAAGAAAGAAGGATTGAGAGAAGAATTAATATAAATATATTGCATGTATCTTTATTCATTCATCTTTCTATTAATTTGTATGGAGATCTAGGGAGGGTGTGAATAGGATTCTCAAACTTACACATCTTCCTAAAAGGCTTATTCCTCATAAGGCCTATATGAACAAATGTGTTTTGCTTCCCAATTTGTATTAGCTAAAAACAATGAGATACAGTTTTGCTGATGTTGAACTAATTCAGTTATATGCAATAAAAAAATTCCATCCGAAATTATGTACTCTCCAAACTACTATGACACCGCACTTTTCCGGACGGAAAAATATTGCCGAAAATTCAGTAGAAATGTCATCAATTATTAACTTGTTTTCATGCATTAATTTATTTGACATTCCAAAAGGTCCGTTTTATCAAACAATTAAGAAAAGGCAACTCTAATTATTATTCGGTGGTATCATTTAATCACCTCAGGTCAATTATATTCAGATTGTTGTTTCGATCACATTTTCAATCGATTGGATAAGGCGTGTGTATTCCCTGTACAGTCTAATTTGTAAACAAGAATGGCAAGATGCGAAAATTGCCTCGGGGGATATCATAGCTATAGGAAAGTATGCTGCCCACGGGGTTTCTGCTGTGATCGATCAGAGCAATTACCATTATCCCTTCCCAGCAACGTCTACACCTGTCCTGAGACATAAACAACAGGTAAATTAAATGACACTTTGCTCAAGTGCGGAAAAAAGCGAAATGGTCAATCTGACGGCGACTTAAACTTCGTCTTGGGCTGGAAAAAAGCGAAGTGACGGGGAAAAGGGAGACTTTGTCGCTCGTGTTGCCCTCCAGTTTGTACAGCTGTATTGACTCTTGTCATAATTACCAGAGGCTATTTGTTAGGGTGGAGTGAATTTCAGCTGCATTGAGCCATAATCAGTAGAGTTTAACCACTGGGGGGTTTGAATCCCACTTGTTGGAAAGAGTCGATTCTTACGGATGGTAGGAGGTCTACAGTACTGGTTCTGTCTAGGAAAAATGGGGTGGTCTGCCCTACCACAAACAAATCAACCGTCATGTATGGCTTAACATGTGCCGAAAATGTTGTAAATCACAATTCAGACAAACAAACAAACGCTAGTGTATTCTCATATTTAGTATACACTTACAGGTGATTTCACAATGATGTTTAAGTATATGTTTACATGTGATTTCACAATATTGTTTTTTCTTATTAGTAAATGTTTTAAAACAGGTGACTTAAGAGTGTTGTATTCTCATATTTTTGTATATGGTTACATGTAGGTGATTTCGCAAGGATGCAGGGATCACTTTTGGGGGAGATTTGAGAAGATTCTTTCATTGTTTTCTCAAATATCTCATTCAAAAATGTTAAATGGGCAAACAAATCTCATTACTTTAAATTATCAATTTGAAGTAAACAAGTTGTGAAAATCGCGTTAGCGCATTAGATACAAGCTTGCAAACTGAGACTTCCCTCTCCAATTGGTTTTGGGCCAGAGTGATCCCTGATGATGTATAAGTATATGTTTAATCATATTATATATTTTGTAGTACATATATAACACAGGTGATTTCACAATATTGTATTCTCATTTCAGGTGAGCATGCAGACCATGGAGAGCTGGGTAGATTGCTTCAGTTAATATTGGGGTGTGCCGTCAACTGTGCCGAGAAGCAGGAGTATATACAGAGGATCATGGCCATGGAGGAATCGGTACAGCACGCCGTCATGACAGCCATACAGGAGGTATATGTTGCACAGTATTCCCTGCTTTATGGAAGCTATTAAGGCCTTGTGGATAGTGCGGTGGACTTGAAATCTGGCCGACCCGGGTCCAAGCCTTACCAGTGCCATTGAGTTTCTCGGGCAAAGCACTTCCCGTTAGCCTGGTCTGTTGGATGGGGTTGTAATCAGGCTGTTTTGTATATCAGGGTCTGTCTCTGAGCTTGTTAAAGAACTATAGGAATATATTTGTTAAAAAAGGGCAGGTTCCTGGATTCCTATGTATCCTACCCCTCTCTAGGGTGGCTTTAAATAATCTATAAAGGGATGATAAGCTTTTCGCTTTATATTGTATGTACAATACGCTGCTGTTAATCGAATGGTACTTGGCTGCCTAAGATCTTTCCTTTCATAAAAAATACTAAAACAACACGTAACCCAGCAAATAGTATTCCTGCAAAGTTTCATTATCATGTTTGGCGCAAACTTAGGATGCAAAATTTTGCAAACTCTTTACATTAAATACATTTTCAAAGAGGAACTTCAACATTTATGAATTTATTGTTACAACGTGAAATGTGATTAAAACGTCTACAACATCACAGTTGTGTCCTTTCTCTAACTGCAACTTTTTCTTTTACAAAACATCTAAGGATTTCCTTGGAATATATATGGAATTACGTGTGCAGTATATACAATGTATAGCGGAAATTCCCGTGTCGTGTTTCTTTTTCCTTTCATTATACATTTAAATAAATACCGCAATACAATAGTTGCCCACCAAGTCCTCGATAAATTTATTAATATAAAGCAGAAAATAATGATACAATTTTCTCTTTACATCATCAATCCTTAGACACTTCACTCTATTTTATAACAAAGCAAAATGCAAAATTGTTTCACGAACAAACCTGATGAGATAATTGACTCCTGTATTTCAGCTGATGACCAAAGAAATGTCCACAGATGCCGACTCCGAAGTGGGAGAACAGGTGACATATCACTTTCTTGTGTATATTTGAGAAAAAGCCAACTGATATTATGGGATCAGTTATACATCAACGGTGAATCAGAAGAAGTGAAAATATTGATTCATTTACTGAAGTTTATTAACCCGCTAAGCACGACTATAATAGGCTTTGCGTCCATTGTAAACCCAGATCAAAGTGATAGTCACTCACAGGCTGATCAGGGTTCACAATGTTTGGCTGCTGGTCAGTCATTACCCCAAAACACCCCTTTGTCACAAATGAAATGGTCTTAATTCAAAGAAAGAACAGTCCATTATATATATGTAGCGGGTTATGGGTTAAAGTGCCATTTTATGTAGCGGGTTAAGGGTTAAAGTGCCATTTGTCAGAAATTTTGGCAGAATACAATACCTAAGTTACTTGCAGATGCCATGTATTAATGAGTTTTGAGGGAATTTATGTCGTAATTTTATAGACAGCCATAATTATCAGTTTGATATTGTGTTTAATAAATTTCATAAATGAATGTTAAAAATTGATGGGTCACATCTCGAAATGTATTGACTGCTTAATTCTGCCCTTCGTAAAACTTCGACTTGTCAAGTGAAGGAGTGTTGATTCTTAGGGATGACGGGCAGTATGCAGTACTGGTTCTATGGAGGAAAAATGGGATGTTCTGCCTCTACTATAAAAAAGCGACCATCATACATGGCCTACATGTGCTAAAGATGACGTAAATTAGCACTCAAACGCTCACTTTCTTTTTTACCATTTGTTTTGTTAATGACTTGTTTATGAACACTGGACTGTTTCAGTTGAAGAAAACTATAGAGGAATTGAACAATGCTATAGAGGCGAAAGAGGAATTGATGCAACGCTGTCATGAACTGGACCTGCAGGTAATCTATATATAACACCTGTCAATGCAATAATCACTGTCATGAACTGGACCTGCAGGTAATCTGTAACACCTGTCAATGCAATAAACACTGTCATGAACTGGACCTGCAGGTAATCTATAACACCTGTCAATGCAATAAACACTGTCATGAACTGGACCTGCAGGTAATCTGTAACACCGGCCAATGCAATAAGCAGTTTTTTTGAAAACATTTTTTTTACTGTATTTTACATTTTCTTTGTGGGGGCTGTGCTGTGAAAACAGATGAATTTATTTTATGTGCCAGTAAAATATGTACATACTAAGAGTGCTTGCCTTATCATTATATAAAATTAAAAAGCCTCGGAATAATTGATTCAAACACTTAGCTCACTCACTGAGTTGTTACAATAATTAAATACTTTAGTTTTCACCTGTGCTTGCACTTGTCACTTTATATGTTACCATCCATTTCGGACAAAATCAGTAGAACTAGATTAAATAACATAAATGTCTAATTTATTTTGTTACAAAGAAACAGACACCTGCATTTCAGGAATTAGTAAGTTATACTGGTGGTGGCATCCCAGGGTACTGTGTTGGCAAACAAGATCACAAGCTTTTAGTCTACCTACGGCCATAATTGTATTTTTATGCCTCCCATTGGGCTGGACCTTTGCAAGAAATGTAGATTCAGATATTTTAGTTAATTAGGCTTTTGGCGCCCATAATTCTTGCATTCTGTTTGTCATATGAACTGAACGTGGTTTATGCAGAGACTGTGAAATTGTCCAGGCAGTTAATGTCATATGAAAGCTGTGATGTGTTTTGAAAGAGCTAGGCAGTTTATTGTTAAGCTGCTTTTGTGAAAAGTTCTATGCAGTTGTCACATTAATTGACATCCATTCATTAGTGTGTCTGACAATGCCATTTATGTTTAGCGCAGACTCTACGACACTGTTTACCACACTATTCAGACTATACATATAAGAAGGTCACCATGCATTACCTTGACCTACTTCTTTAACTTGTTAGCTCTACTGGCCAAAAGCCAGCAGAGCTTATGGGATGCCGAGTTGTCCGTCGTCCGTCGGTCGTCCGTCATCCGTCCGTCGTCCGTTGTTAACTTTTGTCTTGTTAAGACGATAGGGCCTTCATTTTTCATCCAATCTTTACCAAACTTTAACAGGTTGTTAATATCAATGAAAGCTCGAATGAGTTCGAAAACCAGCCAGATCGGCCAAGTAACAGCGGAGTTATGGCCCTTGATTTAGTTAAAAATGCTATATTGCTATATTTTGCCTCGTTAAGACGATAGGGCCTTCTTTTTTTATCCTATCTTTACCAAACTTTACCACATTGTTAATATCAATGAAAGCTCGGACAAGTTCGAAAACCAGCCAGATCAGACCGGTAACACCAGAGTTATGTCCTTGATTTAGTAAAAAAAACGCTATATTGCTATATTTTTCATTGTTAAGACGATAGGGCCTTCGTTTTTCATCCTATCTTTACCAAACTTTACCACATTGTTAATATCAATGAAAGCTTGGACAAGTTCGAAAACCAGCGATATCGGACCATTAACAGCGGAGTTATGGCCCTTGATTTAGTTAAAAATGCTATATTTTGCCTCGTTAAGACGATAGGGGCTTCATTGTTCATCCGATCTTTACCAAACTTTATCAGATTGTTAATGTCATTGAAAGCTCGAACAAGTTCGAAAACCAGCCATATCGAACAAGTAACAGCGGAGTTATGGCCCTTGATTTAGTTAAAAATGCTATATTTTGCCTCAAGACGATAGGAGCTTCATTGTTCATCCGATCTTTACCAAACTTTATCAGATTGTTAATATCAATAAAAGCTCCGACAAGTTCGAAAACCAGCATATCGGAGTAGTAACAGGGGAGTTATGGCCCTTGACTTTGTTAAAAATGCTATATTTTGCCTCGTTAAGACGATAGGGGCTTCATTGTTCATCCGATCTTTACCAAACTTTATCAGATTGTTAATGTCATTGAAAGCTCGAACAAGTTCGAAAACCAGCCATATCGAACAAGTAACAGCGGAGTTATGGCCCTTGATTTAGTTAAAAATGCTATATTTTGCCTCAAGACGATAGGGGCTTCATTGTTCATCCGATCTTTACCAAACTTTATCTGATTGTTAATATCAATGAAAGCTCGAACAAATTCGAAAACCAGCCATATCGGACCAGTAACAGCGGAGTTATGGCCCTTGATTTAGTTAAAAATGCTATATTTTGCCTCGTAAAGACGATAGGGGCTTCATTGTTCATCCGATCTTTATCAAACTTTATCAGATTGTTAATATCAATGAAAGCTTGGACAAGATTGAAAACCAAACATATCAGACCAGTAACAGCGGAGTTATGGTCCTTGATTTAGTTAAGACGATAGGGCTTTATTTTTCATCCGATCATTATCACTGTTGTTTTTTTTTATTTATTTTTTTATTTTTATTTTTTTAATTGTTTTTAATTGTTTTTGTTTTTTTAGCTCTATTCTATGTTGGACCAGTCGGACCAGTAACAGAGGAGTTATGGCTCTTGGTCTAGTTAAAAATGCTATATTTTGCCTCGTTAATATGGTAGGGCCTTCATTTTTCATCTGATCTTTACCGAATTTTAACAGATTCTTTAGTTATGGCCCTTGATTTAGTTCAAAAGCTGTTTTTTGCCCGAAAATTTCAAAAAAATGTAAAGGCAGTCACTCGCTTCATTAATGTTATAAGAGCCATGTTAGCCAGTAGAGCGTCCACAGGCCCACTTGGGCCTCTTGTTTTTAATGTTTAAGTTGGGCTCATTTCTAAAACACGTCACCGGAAAGTCTAAATACTTAACATACATACATATTGAAAACATTCCTTCCACAATTAGGTCACCATGCCCAACTTTGACCTACTTCTTAACTTTTTTTTAGTGTGTCTGGAAACATTATCTAAGATACTTTTTTATCTACATACTTCATACATATACATGATGAACTCCCATTTTATCTTCCTATTTAAAATAGGCCACCATTATTGACCTTGACTAGGCCACCATTATTGACCTTGACTAGGCCACCTTTATTGACATTGACTAGGCCACCATTATTGACCTGGACTAGGCCACCATTATTGACCTTGACTAGGCCACCATTATTGCCTAAGCCATCATTATTGACAAGGCCACAATTATTGACTAGGTCACCATTATTGACCTTGACAAGGCAACCATTATTTTATAGGCCACCAATATTGACTAGGTCACCATTATTTTATAGGCCACCAATATTGACTTGGCCACCATTATTGACTAGGTCACCAGTATTGACTAGGTCACCATTATTGACTAGGTCACCATTATTGACTAGGCCACCAATATTGACTAGGCCACCATTATTGACTAGGTCACCAATATTGACTAGGTCACCATTATTGACTAGGCCACCAATATTGACTAGGTCACCATTATTGACTTGGTCACCATTATTGACTAAGCCACCATTATTGACTAGGCCACCAATATTGACTAGGCCACATTTATTGACTAGGCCACCAATATTGACCAGGCCACCATTATTTACTAGGCCACCAATATTGACTAGGCCATCATTATTGACTAGGTCATCATTATTGACTAGGTCACCATTATTTACTATGTCACCAATATTGACTAGGCCACCAATATTGACTAGGTCACCATTATTGACTAGGCCACCAATATTGACTAGGTCACCATTATTGACTAAGCCACCAATATTGACTAGGTCACCATAATTGACTAGGTCACCAATATTGACTAGGCCACCATTATTGATTAGGTCACCAATATTGACTAGGTCACCATTATTGACTAGGCCACCAATTTTGACTAGGTCACCATTATTGACTTGGTCACCATTATTGACTAAGCCACCATTATTGACTAGGCCACCAATATTGACTAGGCCACAATTATTGACTGGGCCACCAATATTGACCAGGCCATCATTATTTACTAGGCCACCAATATTGACTAGGCCACCATTATTGACTAGGTCATCATTATTGACTAGGTCACCATTATTTACTAGGTCACCAAAATTGACTAGGTCACCAATATTGACTAGGTCACCATTATTGACTTGGCCACCATTATTGACTAGGTCACCATTATTGACTAGGCCACCAATATTGACTAGGCCACCATTATTGACTAGGTCACCAATATTGACTAGGCCACCATTATTGACTAGCCACCATTAATGACTAAGCCACCAATATTGACTAGGTCACCATTATTGACTAGGCCACAGTTATTGACTAGACCACCACTATTGACCAGGCCACCAATATTGACTAGGCCACCATTAACCCTTTCACCGCCAAATGAATAGCGAAAAGTTATTGTCAGCGTCAAATATATTTAGCATTCTACAAGAAAAATCATAGGTGCTTCACTGAAATTGTCATAACTTTTGACTTAGTTGAGATAATTAGCTCAAATTTTAAAACAGATGATATATAAATAACAGTAAAACACATAAATATACTGCTATTCCATATGTTATATCTTTTCTAAATTTCCAAATATGGTGGAGAAAAAAAATTGTGCATAAATCTTTGATATATATAGATATTAATAATGTTTTTTTATATCAAAGACAAAGTTAAAATTATAATAATAACATTATATGTTTTGTTTTTATTGACATTGCATTGTAAAATAGTAAATACATGCTGTTCATACTATTACAATCTACTTTCGTTTTTGAAACAACAATAATACACACCTGACATTTCCCTCATAACAGGTATTTCCGACCCAGATGAATGCATATATACGATGTATTATCATCATCCGAACTGTCTTCAGACATTTCGGAATCACTTTCCATACTATGTCCGTCACTGTCACTATCATTTATAACCATATCCAACACTTGCTGGCATGAATATCCACGCTTCCCTCTCGCGGAAGCCATTTTGGATCTAAATTATTGGTTCTGGAACTTTCAACACTTTAAACAGTTTAAACAGCTGTTTGTAATTTGCGTCGAATTTTATAAATCAAACGTGAAAACAATTTGACGACTCGCTCTGATAATATTTCTGCATGCTGGTCTTAAGCGCGAAATATACACCCCCATAAGAATTACTAAAAGTTGACTATCGCCGGATGTCGACGCAAGTCACCTACGGCGGTGAAAGGATTAATGATGAGGCCACCATTATTGACTAGGCCACCATTATTGACTAGGCCACCAATATTGACTAGGCCACCATTATTGACTAGGTCACCAATATTGACTAGGCCACCATTATTGACTAGCCACCATTAATGACTAAGCCACCATTAATGATGAGGCCACCATTATTGACTAGGCCACCAATTTTGACTAGGCCACAATTATTGACTGGACCACCAATATTGACTAGGCCACCAATATTGACTATGTCACCAATATTGACTAGGCCACCAATATTGACTAAGCCACCATTATTGACTTGGCCACCAATATTGATCAGGCCACCAATATTGACTAGGTCACCAATGTTGACTAGGCCACCATTATTGACTAGGCCACCATTATTGACTAGGTCACCATTATTGATGAGGCCACCATTATTGACCTTGATTAGGCTACCATTATTGACTAGGTCACCATTATTGACTAGGCCGCCGATATTGACTAGGTCTGACACCATTATTGACTAAGTCTGACACCATTATTGACTAGGTCTGACACCATTATTGACTAGGCCACCAATATTGACTAGGTCTGACACCATTATTGACTAGGCCACCAATATTGACTAGGCCACCAATATTGACTAGGCCTGACACCATTATGACTAGGCCACCAATATTGACTAGACCACCAATATTGACTAGGCCACCATTAGTGACCTTGAATATGCCACCATTAGTGACCTTGAATATGCCACCATTATTGTCTTGAATATACCACCGTTATTGACCAGGCCACCATTAATGACTAGGCCACCATTATTGACTAAGCCACTATTATTGACCTTGACTAGGCCACCATTATTGACCTTGACTAAGCCACTATTATTGACCTTGACTATGCCACCATTATTGACTAGGCCACCATTATTGACCTTGACTAGGCCACCATTATTGACCTTGACTAAGCCACCATTATTGACCTGGACTAGGCCACAATGGTTTACTAGTTTGCTACATTATTGACCTTGACTAGGCCAACATTAGTAACATTGATTAGGTCACCATCAGTGACCTTGACTAGGCCACCATTAGTGACCTTGACCTGACTACCATTATTGACCTTGAATATGCCACCATTATTGACATTAGGCCACTATTATTAAATAGGCCACCATTATTGACTAGTCCACAGTTATTGACCTAGACTTACACTGTAGACTTGGAGATATAAACATTTGCATGTAGCTCAGTTTCTAAGAATCAATTAAACCTGAAGTCTTTTGACTTCATAGCACAATTCATGCCTGTCAGAAGTAGGGTTCATGTATTGACCTTGAATATGTGGGCCACCATGACCTGCTGTCTAGACTTTTAGCTTGTCTCCTGCAGCTATTTTGTTAACATGGTGATATTGTTTTATTTGCAGCATGAACTTTTGTCATATATAGGGGCATAAACATACCATACATACAAAATAACTAAAATAATGATGAAAATATTTTGTTACTGACATTATAGTCTACAGAAGTCTTGTTTTGATGTCAGAGTGAAACGTTTGCTTATTGTATGAGTAAATAAACTGACTGAAAAAAAAAAAATGCTTTAATAGTATTTGTATTTTGGAAGATTCGGCATTTTAAGTTTTAGAGTCACATAAATTATGCTAACAAAAATTTGTGAAATTGATTCCCTCTGAATAGCTTACATGGCAAAGAATGGGCAATAGTTATTTACATGGCTTTCTTTTTCTTTACAGGTGGCAGCTCTATTAGAAGAAAAACAGAATATATCTTTAGAAAATGAGAAATTGTCAGAGAGACTGAACCAGGCAGAGAACCTAGATGACCCCAGGTATGTACTGTAGCAACCTAGATGACCCCAGATATGAACTGTAGGAAACAAACCTAGATGACCCCAGATATGAACTGTAGGAAACAAACAAACCTAGATGGCCGCAGGTATGAACTGTAGAAACAAACCTAAATGACCCCAGGTATGTACTGTAGCAAACAAACCTAGATGACACCAGGTATGAACTGTAGCAAACAAACCTAGATGACCCCAGGTATGAACTGTAGCAAACAAACCTAGATGACCCCAGATATGAACTGTAGGAAACAAATCTAGATGACCCCAGATATGAACTGTAGGAAACAAACCTAGATGACCCCAGATATGAACTGTAGGAAACAAACCTAGATGACCCCAGATATGAACTGTAGGAAACAAACCTAGATGACCCCAGATATGAACTGTAGGAAACAAACCTAGAAGCCCCAGGTATGAACTGTAGAAACAAACCTAAATGACCCCAGGTATGTACTGTAGCAAACAAACCTAGATGACCCCAGGTATGAACTGGAGGAAACAAACCTAGAAGCCTCAGGTATGAACTGTAGAAACAAACCTAGATGACCCCAGGTATGAACTGGAGGAAACAAACCTAGATGACCCCAGGTATGAACTGGAGGAAACAAACCTAGAAGCCTCAGGTATGAACTGTAGAAACAAACCTAGATGACCCCAGGTATGAACTGGAGGAAACAAACCTAGATGACCCCAGATATGAACTGTAGGAAACAAACCTAGATGACCCCAGATATGAACTGTAGGAAACAAACCTAGAAGCCCCAGGTATGAACTGTAGAAACAAACCTAAATGACCCCAGGTATGTACTGTAGCAAACAAACCTAGATGACCCCAGGTATGAACTGGAGGAAACAAACCTAGAAGCCTCAGGTATGATCTGTAGAAACAAACCTAGATGACCCCAGGTATGAACTGGAGGAAACAAACCTAGATGACCCCAGGTATGTACTGTTTCAAACAAACAAACCTAGATGACTAAATAACTAACTTCGACGTTGAGTTATGACGTCAATAACGTGTTGGTGACGTCAAAGTCATCCGCCGATAACGCTAAATAAGCGAATCATTCTGGTTAAAATAATACATAATCTGATTAAAAATGTAATAAATAGATTATTTAACTGTTGTGATCGATTATATGGAAATCCTTCACTCGATGGTAGGCGTGAGTTGTTTTTTCACTCACTCGCTTATGCTCGTTCGTGAAAAGAACCGCACGTCTACCATCTCGTGAAGCATTTCCCTAATATCGATCCCAGCAGTTAAATAATCTCTCTATCTTTATATTGGCTTTAAACCTGCTTGTTTATAATTAAATAAAGGGTTGGAGTTTTCGTTTTTTGTTTGTTATCCTACAATAGGTTTAAATATATTATTGGTGTAATATAATAACATCTGTTATAAACTATTCAAATGATGTTCAAATAATCAAGTTCTGTAGAAAAACTCATGGATGTCTTGAGTTTAAATAAAAACGAAACATGAACGAAACATGATTGTGTCCCTTCAAGTTTGTTCTACATACAGCTTATTCGCTTTTTCAAATCTTATCGACACCTACAACATAAAAAGTGTCTGCTTTTTTAAACAGCCTGTTTGTCTTTCAGAGTTTTTCCTGAGTAAGTACCCTGCAAGTGTGCTGGTGTGGTATCATTATATTATTATAAAATATACAACCATACCATGCTTGTACAGGCAAATGCAATCTGTGAAATAGGATTAATTGTTACTAGAATAAACCTGATCTGGAAAATGTTTTCACCACTAGTGTAGATGACAGTTCTGCAGGATCCCATTGGATTAAACCTACACAGTAGTAGTACAAGTTTATAGGTGAGCGATGTCGAATGCACACACCAAGGTTGTGATACAACATTCGAATGCACACACCAAGGTTGTGATACAACACTCGAATGCACACACCAAGGTTGTGATACAACACTCGAATGCACACACCAAGATTGTGATACAACACTTCGTTTACACATGCTAAGTTAGTGATAGAGATCATAGAACCTTGTATCATTTATATCCGGACTAATATTTATCTTACATATATCCCGGTTATGGTCTAAATATTTTACATCTCTTTCTCTAATGCTTCTCATGTAGCTTCATACTAGGTTCTTTTTTCTGTCTGGAGTAAAGAGCTCATAATACAAAGCTTTCACCCCTGTAAACTTCTATGAGTATGACAGTAATGTCTGTATTGAAATGTAGGGATGGAAGGGTTGAAATGATTAAATAATTAGAATATTTAAAAAAACATGGCAAAAATACAGATTCAGACTTGGCAAAAATATAGATTGTTTCTACAGTCTTGCTGAATATTCCAATTATTTGTTTATTTTACCATGAATCCGTTCTCTGGAGCTGTTAAAAACAATATATTGTAACAAAGGTGATCCTCGTGCATTTCTACAACAAACCTCTGCATTCTACAAAATGTCTCGCGCAATTCTACAACAATATGTTTTATCATTGCCAAAAAGTAAAAAAACAAAACAAGCCTAACTAAAATGTTGATTATCAGATATAAGCTTCTAATTATGCCACATTGTGTAATCTTAAATATGCTTATAATGTGTGTACGTCACTTAGATCTACAGTACACACTGCTTGCATAGCCTTCAAAGCAAATTATCATACTGCATCCAAGTTATGGTTAACATGTTTGTATTTAGTGTAGTTTAACCCAGTTAATTACCATAAAGTTGCACACTAGATCCTCTGTCTCGTATATTGATAGTTACTTTGGTTTACGTTTTATCTGGTTAGATGATTCACATGGGTGAAATTATTAAACTTGCTGTTCTGTTGTATAACTGTTTTCAGATTGTTTAGGTTCTCTCTATATTTGTTAAAACACCTGCATATTTGTTGTTGCTATATCTTGAGTTATACTAATAACAGTTTGTTTTGTATTGGAAAAGATTTCTTGCATTCTGTGAAATTCAAATTTCTGTAAAAGCGTGTGATCCTCGTATTGTGTTTTTTGCATAACTTGAAGTAAAAATAATGTTTTGCATAACTTGAAGTTAAAATTGATCTAACAGCTTGCAGCTGCTGGAGAACTGCTGCTGCACCAATGTGATGTTACATTTTGTCTAATAACCTGCCAGCCATTGCAGTTGTGGTGGGGTAGCCCAGATACTTGTTCATTCAAAATTGGTTCACACAGTTTGATGTTTTCATTTGCACTGTTAGTAAAGGTTTTCCACTTGTACATTTTGCTTGTTTTCTGACATGTGCTTGTGGATATAAGTTATAATAAACTGTCTACAACGCATGTCAGGATATATTTAAACAGAGAAACTCTGCATTGAAGAATTAGCTTTTTTTGACAGAATGCCTTGCAAATTATTGACAGACATCTTCTTAACACAATGTTATATTGGTATAGATGACTCAAGGAAGACATTTCCCTTCTCCTTCACTGTTAATACTATGAAAGAGTTATTTGATACTGTAGATTTTAGTCTTGTTTTAGATTTCCTGAAAGAGATCAGACTATATAAATCATTGTAATGTGTTCTTATATATATTTACTTGTTTATATACCCGTTGCCGGGCATTTATTGATTTACATACATAGTTTATATTACATCTTATCATCCCTTATTTTAATTTTATTTTTTAATAGTTTTATCTTTATATATTTACATTAATTTTTAATTAATACTTCATTTTTCATATATTTTTTGCGCACAATATGACCTATTTATGTGTCGACGTGCCGTAAAACACCATTCATTCATTCCCTTCTCCTTCAGACTCATTCTACAATAGCAATGACCTATTAATTTGTACAGCCTTTAAGATCAAATTGGTGTCACCAAAACAATAAAGTAGTAACATATTCACATTTCAGTTTCCACTCAACCAGAGGTACGGTTGTGATAATCTTGCAAACGATAATGAGCAATAATAAAATATACAGTAAATCTGATTATTTTGCAAACATAAAGTTTTGAGTGACTTACAAGATTATTAGACAAGAATTAGATTTATCCATAAGGATGCTTCCATGTCCTTTGATATTTGTATGTGTTGTTAAACAATTTTTAGCTCTACTGGCCTTCGGCCAGAAGAGCTTATGGGATGCCGAGTTGTCCGTCGTCCGTTGTTAACTTTTGTCTCGTTAAGAAGATGGGGCCTTCATTTTTCATCCAATCTTTAACAAACTTTAAGAGGTTGTTAATATCAATGAAAGCTCGGATGAGTTCGAAAACCAGCCAGATTGGCCAAGTATTAGCGGAGTTATGGCCCTTGATTTAGTTAAAATTGCTATATTTTGCCTCGTTAAGACGATAGGGCCTTCATTTTTCAACCTATCTTTACCAAACTTTATCAGCTTGTTAATGTCGTTGAAAGCTCGAACAAGTTTGAAAACCAGCAATTTCAAACAAGAAACAGCGGAGTTATGGGCCTTGATTTAGTTAAAAATGCTATATTTTGCCTCGTTAAGACGATAGGGGCTTCATTGTTCATCTGATCTTTACCAAACTTTATCGGATTGTTAATATCAATGAAAGCTCAGACAAGCTTGTAAACCAAACATAGCGGACCAGTAACAGCTTAGTTATGGCCCTTGATTAGCTCAAAACGCTATATTTTGCCTCTTTAAGACGAGAGGGCCTTCGTTTTTCATCCGATCGCTACCAAACTTTTTTTTTCAAATTAATTTTTAGCTCGACTGATCAGAGATCAGCAGAGCTTATGCCGTGGTGCGTCGTCCGTCTGTCCGTAAACTTTTATTTGTAGCGACAACTCCTCTGAAACTACTGGATGGATATTCATGAAACTTTACAGAAATGTTGCCCATAAAGTCTAGTTGATCCTAGCAAAAATTCATGTTGATGTGAAATCCAAGATGGCCGCCAAAGCTAAAAATAGATTTTTAAAAAATAAGTTTGTAGCGACTACTTCTTGAAAACTATAAGTGATATTGATATGGGACTTTTTCTAAAATGATCAGCATGACATGATGTTGATCCTTGTCGAAAATTATTTTGATTCGACGTTAAACATGGCTGCCAGTGGCCATCATAGATTTTTTTTAATTTTTGCTTTTAATTTGTTTAAATGTTGGACCAGTCGGACCAGTAACAGAGGAGTTATGGCTCTTGATTTAGTTAAAAATGCTATATTTTGCCTAGTTAATACGGTATGGCCTTCATTTTTCATCTGATCTTTACCGAACTTTAACAGATTCTTTAGTTCTGGCCCTTGATTTAGTTCAAAAGCTGATTTTTGCCCGAAACTTCCAAAAAAACGTAAATGACAGTCACTAACTTCATTAATGTTATAAGAGCCATGTTAGCCAGTAGAGCGTCCACAGGCCCTCTTGGGCCTCTTGTTTATAGATAAAATCCATTGCAATGGTTAGATTCTGTCATATTCTTCCAGATCGGTCTTTGACCGCATGTTAAGCTGGTATTTACAAGATGTTGTATGATGTCAGATCACTGCAGTATGGTGTCGCCTTAACTGATGGTTGCCATGTTTGTATTTTCAGTACTCCTGCAGGTAAACGGTACCAGACATTACAGCATCAACTGGAGCAATGTCAGGAGGAGAATTA
Source organism: Cyrtodaria siliqua (assembly GCA_037043455.1). Lineage (NCBI taxonomy): Eukaryota > Metazoa > Mollusca > Bivalvia > Adapedonta > Hiatellidae > Cyrtodaria > Cyrtodaria siliqua. The sequence goes on from JAWPHD010005135.1 coordinate 152,872, forward strand.
CAAACTAGAGTCAGGTAACTACAGTCTGGTTCTCTGTCCATTCATCTGTACATTCCTCCTTATGTCCACTAGTCCATCCTTACCTAACATCAGGTAACTACAGTCTAGTTTTCTGTCCATTCATCTGTACATATAGTCCATCCTTACCTAACATCAGGTAACTATAGTCTGGTTCGCTGTCCATTCACTGTACATGCCTCCTTATGTCCACTAGTGCATCCTTACCTAACATCAGGTAACTACAGTCTGGTTCTCTGTCCATTCATCTGTACATGCCTCCTTATTTATGTCCACTAGTGCATCCTTACCTAACATCAGGTAACTACAGTCTGGTTCTCTGTCCATTCATCTGTACATGCCTCCTTATGTCCGCTAGTCCATCCTTAGCTAACATCAGGTGACTACAGTCTGGTTCTCTGTCCATTCATCTGTATATGCCTCCTTATGTCCATTAGTCCATCCTTACCTAACATCAGGTAACTGCAGTCTGGTTCTCTGTCCATTCATCTGTACATTCCTCCTTATGTCCACTAGTCCATCCTTACCTAACATCAGGTAACTACAATCTGGTTCTCTGTCCATTCATCTGTACATGCCTCCTTATGTCCACTAGTCCATCCTTACCTAACATCAGGTAACTACAATCTGGTTCTCTGTCCATTCATCTGTACATGCCTCCTTATGTCCACTAGTCCATCCTTACCTACATCAGGTAACTACAATCTGGTTCTCTGTCCATTCATCTGTACATGCCTCCTTATGGCCACTAGTCCTTCCTTACCTACATCAGGTAACTACAATCTGGTTCTCTGTCCATTCATCTGTACATGCCTCCTTATGGCCACTAGTCCTTCCCTACCTACATCAGGTAACTACAATCTGGTTCTCTGTCCATTCATCTGTACATGCCTCCTTATGTCCACTAGTCCATCCTTACCTACATCAGGTAACTACAGTCTGGTTCTCTGTCCATTCATCTGTACATGCCTCATGTCCACTAATCCATCCTTACCTAACATCAGGTAACTACAATCTGGTTCTCTGTCCATGCCTTCTTATGGCCACTAGTCCTTCCTTACCTACATCAGGTAACTACAGTTTGGTTCTCTGTCCATTCATCTGTATATGCCTCCTTATGTCCACTAGTCCATCCTTACCTAACATCAGGTAACTACAGTCTGGTTCTCTGTCCATGCCTTCTTATGGCCACTAGTCCTTCCTTACCTACATCAGGTAACTACAGTTTGGTTCTCTGTCCATTCATCTGTATATGCCTCCTTATGTCCACTAGTCCATCCTTACCTAACATCAGGTAACTACAGTCTGGTTCTCTGTCCATTAATCTGTACATGCCTCCTTATGTCCACTAGTCCATCAGGTAACTACAGTCTGGTTCTCTGTCCATTCATCTGTACATGCCTCCTTATGTCCACTATTAACTGACATTAGGTAACTACTGTCTGGTTCTCTGTCCATTCATCTGTACATGCCTCCTTATGTCCACTAGTGATATTATTGGTGCAATATAATCAGCAGTTAATAATATGAGAAAACAATTTGCTATATACTATTCTTGTAATTAATATTAATAATTGAACAAATGCAAATTATGTAGAAAAACTAATGGGACGCCCTGAGTTTTTAAAAGTCAGATTGCCATATGTCCCTTTAAGGCAAATTGGGATGGGACATTTATGTCCCATGGACATGTTTTCTAGTTTGTAATACAGAAACACAAAATAAATGTCTGTGTAGCTTAAAGTTTACCACAACTCCCGGGATAATTCCATTGATCATAGTCATACTTTCAAGTGTGGCATGATGCATAAATAATTCATATAACATCAAAATGGAAACAGAGTTACCAGGTCATAGAATAGGCAAGATATTGAATTAACATTGTGCTGACTGAATTATTATTGTTATAAAGTATAGAACATTGTTGCCATGCCATTAAAGGCACAATGCTATGTTAGGGTCATTCATTTGGATTATGCTATTGTTATAAAGGTGGAATGCTATGCAAGAGCCAAGGGATTATGCTTTTGTTCTGCTTTTGTTAGATCGTTAATCAGAATGTAGGTTAACATGATGTGAACATGTTTTTATTTCAGCCAAAGATGATTACAGAATAAAAGTGGATGTGTTAGAAAAGGAGGTGAATGACTTGAAAGAAAGGGTAGGTCATCAAATAAACCATTTTAATTAATTATGCCCCCACAGGGTGGGAGGCATATAGTAATCGCACTGTCTGTCCGTCCTTCCGAAATCATGTCTCAGCCATTCCTCGGAAACTACTGAAGGGAATTTCGTCAAACTTTACACAAATGTTCATCACAATGAGAAGGTTTGTCCGCGCAAGAATCGACCGTATCTCAAAGGTCAAGGTCACACCTGGAGGTCAAAAGGTAAAAAAATCATGAAAAAATTCAAGTCTCAGCCATTACTTGGAAACTATTAAAAGAAGTTGCGTCAACTTCACACAAATGTTCATCACATTGAGAAGGTGTGTTGCGTGCAAGAATCATGTCAGTGCCTCAAAGGTCAAGGTCACACTTGGAGGTCAAAGGTAAAAAAATCATGAAAAAATTCATGTCTCAGCCATTACTTGGAAACTATTAAAGGGAGTTGCGTCAAACTTTACACAAATGTTGATCACATTGAGAAGGTGTGTCCTATGCAAGAACCATGTCAATGCCTCAAAGGTCAAAGTCACAGTTGGAGGTCAAAGGTCCTTTTTTTATGTCGGCCATTAGTCAAAAGCTACTGAAGGGAATTGCATCAAACTTCACACAAAATAATGTTCATCACAATGGGAAGGTGTCTTCTGCAAAAATCATGTCAGTGCCTCAAAGGTCACAGTTAGACAGGTGGTTTGCAGTGGGGGCATCCGTGTCCAATGGACACATTATTAATATTAGCTAAATAAGCTATAAGAGTAATTAAAATGCCTTTAAATACATTGTCACCTTGGTGCAATTACTCAAAAAAAGTGTGTATATAAGTCCATTATGACATATTTTATCGTTTTTAGAACATGGACATTTGCGCCCTGTGATTTATCATGTATAACCATTATGACATATTTTATCTTTTGTAGAACACAGAGCTTTACACTCTGGCAGATGAATCTCGAGGTTTGAAGGATGAACTGGACGTATTACGACACTCAGCAGAACAGTTGGTACGTAATTCCACACAAGATGTTATACCCATTTCACAAATGAAGTGGGGGCGGGCTGTATAGGAATCACGCTGTCCGTAATGTTATATCCTGTCTTGTCACATTGCGTCCCGTAACACATTTTTAGCTCTACTGGCCAAGGGCCAGCAGAGCTTATGGGATGCTGTGTTGTCCGTCGTCCGTCGTCTGTCTGTCGTCTGTCGTCTGTCGTCTGTCTGTCGTCTGTCGTCCGTTAACTTTTCTTCAAACGACTTCTCCTCAAAACCGCTTGGCTAATTTTGACCAAACTTCACGTGGATGATCCTTAGATGAATGCTTTTTAGATTTGTTAAAATTAGGTCAACGCTACATCCAAGATGGCTGCCATTACCATATATGGTCGAAACCTTAAAAAATCTTCTTCTCCAGAACCGCTGGACAGATTTCAACAGTTTTTCTTTTAAAATGATCGCCAACGCCTAGACTGTCAAGTTTGTTCAAATAAAGTCCCCGTGGTCAAAAATGGCCGTGCCCCGGGGGTCCAAAATTTGTATATTGAGGTTTTGCATGTTTTTCATATAGACATATAGGAAAAAACTTTAAAAAATCTTCTTCTCTGAAACCACAAGGCACAGAGCTCTCATGTATTACATGTAGCATCAGCTTATGGTCCTCTACTAAGTTTGTTCAAATGGTGACCCTGGGGTCAAATTTGTCCCCGCCCTGGGGGTCACAGTTTTACATAGACTTATATAGGATTTTTTTTTTAAAAATCTTCTTCTCGGAAACTACAAGAGCCAGAGGTTTGATATTTTGTATTTACTATAAGCTTATGGTCCTTTACTAAGTTTGTTCAAATGGTGACCCTCGGGTCACTTTTGGCCCCGCCCCAAGGGTCACATGTTTTACATAGACATGTATAGGGAAAAACTTAAAAAATCTTCTCTGAAACTGCAAGAGCCAGAGGTTTAATATTTTGCATTTGCTATAAGCTTGTGGTCCTCTATCAAGTTTGTTCAAATGGTGACCCAGGGGTCACATTTGGCCCCACCCCGGGGGTCACAGTTTTACATAGGCTTGTATAGGGAAAAACTGAAAAAAATCTTCTTCTCTGGAACCACATGGCACAGAGCTCTCATGTAATACATGTAGCATCAGCTTATGGTCCTCTACTAAGTTTGTTCAAATGGTGACCCGGGGGTCAAATTTGTCCCCGCCCCGAGGGTCACAGTTTTACATAGACTTATATAGGATTTTTTTTTAAAAAATCTTCTTCTAACCAACTACAAGAGTCAGAGGTTTGATATGTTACATTTATTATAAGCTTATAGTCCTTTACCAAGTTTGTTCAAATAGTGACCCTGGGGTCACATTTGGTCCCGCCCCAAGGGTCACATGTTTTACATAGACATGTATAGGGAAAAACTTAAAAAATCTTCTTCTCTGAAACTGCAAGAGCCAGAGGTTTAATATTTCGCTGTTGCTATAAGCTTATGGTCCTTTACCTATTTTGTTCAAATGGGGATCCTGGGGTCACATCTGGCCCCGCCCCGGGGATTCACAGTTTTTCATAAATGCTTGTATAGGGAAAAACTGGAAAAAAAAATCTTCTCTGGAACTGCAAGAGCCAGAGGTTTAATATTTTGCATTTGCTAAAAGCTTATGGTCCTTTACCAAGTTTGTTCAAATGGTGACCCTGGTGTCACATTTGGCCCCGCCCCAAGGGTCGCATGTTTTACATAGACATGTATAGGGAAAAACTTAAAAAATCTTCTTCTCTGAAACTGCAAGAGCCAGAGGTTTAATATTTTGCTGTTGCTATAAGCTTATGGTCCTTTACCAATTTTGTTCAAATGGGGACCCTGGAGTCACATCTGGCCCCGCCCCGGGGGTCACAGTTTTACATAAATGCTTGTATAGGGAAAAACTGAAAAAAATCTTCTTCTCCGGAACTGCAAGAGCCAGAGTTTAATATTTTGCATTTGCTATAAGTTTATGGTCCTTTACCAAGTTTGTTCAAATGGTAACCCTCGGGTCATATTTGACCCCCGCCCCAAGGGTCACATGTTTTACATAGACATGTATAAGGATTTTTTTTTTGAATTATTTTTTTTTTAATATTTTTTTTTTAATTATTTTATTTTATTTTTTATTTATTTTTTTTGTTTGTTTAATTTTTTTTTTTTTTTTTTAATTTTTTTTTTAATTTTTTTTTTTGAATATTTTTTTTTGATTTTTTTTTTTTTTTAAATATCTTCTTTTTTTTTTTTTTTGAATATTTTTCTTTTGAATATTTATTTTTAATTTTTTTTTTTTTTTTTTGCTCTATGTTCGACCAGTCGGACCAGTAACAGAGGTGTTCTTGATTTAGTTAAACATGCTATATGTTGCCTCGTTAATACGGTTGGGCCTTCATTTTTCATCTGATCTTTACCAAACTTTACCAGATTCTTTAGTTATGGCCCTTGATTTAGTTAAAAAGCTGTTTTTTGCCCGAAACTTTCAAAAAAATGTAAAAGGCAGTCACTCACTTCATTGATGTTATAAGAGCCATGTTAGCCAGTAGAGCGTCCACAGGCCCTCTTGGGCCTCTTGTTATTACTTGCATTTCTCAAAAAAGTTTTAGATGGGTTGTTCCCAAACTTCATTATTTGACTTTGAATTTTCACTCTAATATTGTATAACATCCCTTAACACATTTTTCTCAAAGAGTCTCAAATGGATTGTTCCCAAACTTCATATACAAATAACAACTGACCTCATGTCCCTCTACATCACACATTGTTGATTACCTAATTATGGCTCTTTGTTTGACTAAGAATTTTCCACCAGGCTTGTTCAACATGTTTTTGTAATACAATTTTAGAAAATATTGTCTTGATTCTAGGTGAAATATGAAGCCCAGATTGAATCTTACAAGAAAAAAATGGGTAAGTTATAAATGTATTCTATTTGGAAAATACCTGCATACAGTTAGGTGACTAGTGCACGGTGTAACATGGGAGTTTGAGTTCCATTGGTGAGAAGTATGTAGAGATTCTCTACCCAGACATCTTAAATTTGTAAACTCTCAATAGCAGCATCTTTGCCCAGATACCTTGAATTTGTAAACTCTCAATAGCAGCGTCTCTGCCCAGATACCTTGAATTTGTAAACTATCAATAGCTGCATCTCTGCCCAGATACCTTGAATCTGTAAACTATCACTAGCAGCATCTCTGCCCAGATACCTTGAATCTGTAAACTATCAATAGCAGCGTCTCTGCCCAGATACCTTGAATCTGTAAACTGTCAAGCGTTCTTGGTAAAATAGCAGCCTTTCTGCCCAGCCACAATAATTCTGTAAACACATGAACAGTTAGATTTATAGTACAGTGGCAGCTTCTCCAACAGGTTTTTTTTTTTTTAGTTTCTTGGATTTGTTTGACAATGAGCATCAGTTCATGCTTGAAGTAGTTGTGAGCCTTGATTATTAAAACATATCATCTCGAGTATGTGATGACTTTGGTAAACAGTTTTTAATTTTATCAAATTTGATTTTAAGGTATGTTTCAGTAACATATTCTTGTTAAACTGCTGAACTGCTAGAGAGATTGGGATAAAAGCACCACACCGAATTACAAATCATGAAATGTTTATGTCCAGTCCAGCCATGTGACAAAATGTTGGACAAAAGCAAAAAAAGGGGTTAAACAATAAGGAAAATTGACAAACAAAAGAATAATTTTTTGCCTTGATATTGCTTTACAGATGAAACTTTGATAATTATGGTTTATTTGATAGACAGAATACATAAGTTACTTCCTCTATTGTTAAAAGAGCCATACTAGCAAGTAGAATGTCCCCAGGCCCTCATGGGCCTCACAGGTCTACTTGGGCCACTTGTTTTTAACATGTTTCTATTGTAAAAGCTTGTTACTATTTAAAAGAAACATACTGAATTTTCAGAGGAGCTCAGCGACCTGAGAGGTCAGGTTAAGTTGCTGGAAGATAAGAACACAAAATACATGCAAGAAAACTTGGAAATTCAGGAGGTAAGTCTACGGTTCAAGAATAATGTTACCTTTCATGAGAAAGCTACCATATAATCTAGCTGCATATATCCAGTAAAGAAGCTGGCACCATATAATCTAGCTGCATATTTCCAGTAAAGAAGCTGGCATTGCGTAATCAGATTAGATGAATATACCAAGATATTCGTGTCGAAGCTGGCTCCTTGTAATCTAATCTATCTGTGTCAAAGCTAGCATTGTGTAATCTACATGAAAATATCTGTGTCAAAGCTAGCATTGTGTAATCTACATGAAAATATCTGTATCAAAGCTAGCGTTGTGTAGTACATGAATATATCTGTGTCAAGGCTAGCGTTGTGTAATCTACATGAATATATCAAGATATTTATACGGTAGCCTAGTTATGTTGTAACACTATTACAGCACAGCCACCCAGTGCAGCATCTGCAAAATGTCAAAAGCTTTCTGTCTGCAACTGCTCATATATGTTGCATTCCTGTCAAGTGAAGGTATATAATAATGACGATAAAACAGACCTTTTCATAAATAAATGCTTGCCTATACCAAAGTGTTATAACAAGTTGCAACCCTCGCCGGTATGCTGATGCAGTTTAACGCAGTTTGGGTTGCAACATGTAAAAGCATTTGGGTTTATCTTAATTATATGAAAAAGAGTGAATGCAGCACTTATTTTAACAGTTTTAATGACAGTGATGTGTTGAGAAATAACATAGAAGATGATGTTGAATTATTAAATAGTAAATGATAATTCAGTCATACATTTTCACAATTTCCACAATTAAGCAAGAGAAATAATCCTTCCTATCCTAGTTGTAGTGTAAGTCTATGGTCAACATGTTATTATCTCCCATTAATCATGCACATTGGCTGTGAGAAATAATGGCAATCTGGCGGGAGGTGCACAGTTATACCCAGGAAAAGTGGGTCTGCCTCCACCACAATAAATCGACCGTCATATATAACCTTTGCCTATGTTGAACATGACGTAAAACACCATACAAACAAACAAACAAATATAATGGCAATCATGTGGGCATCATCTCCATGTAAATACCTCCTTGACATTTCAGGAGGTGAGGAAATCGAGTTCCATAAAGCAGCAGTTGGAGGTGTACAAACGCCAGGTTCACGAGTTACAGAGTAAACTCACCGAGGAGACAAAACGGGCTGACAAGACCGAGTTTGAGGCCAAAACGCATGCTGGAGAAAGTTTCCACTCTACAGAGTGAAAAAGAGGTCTGTATTGTAGATATTGTATGCTGGAGAAACTATCCACTCTACAGAGTGAGAAAGAGTTAGAGATCAGTTTTTGTCGATCCTGTTTACGGATCTCAACTTAGTGATCAGAATGTCATCCTGTTGTATGCTTGTCAGATTGTTAGTCTGTCCTTCCGTCCATTAGTCTTGACATCCGATTGTCATTTCTTAATATCTTCTTCGTTTCTTTTCACTCCACCAGAATGTTCATTATATGGATCCAACATCACACAATTTCGGGTCTCCGCTATGACATGCATATCTTGATTGTTTTCAAGAAGGATTTTCACCCAAACTTCACCAGAATGTTACATATATGCATCTAATATCATGTGCAAAATTTTGGGTCACTGTGATATACTCTGCTACAACATGCATCGCCCACTAATTAATTAAATAAAATAAGGAACAAATATATCTTGGTGTTGGTCAAATAAAAAATCTGAACTTCCTCATAATAAGGCTCGACATTTAGGCATAGCCTAAAGAGTGAGAAAGAGTTAGAGATCAGTTTTGCATATATTGTATGTTGGAGAAAACTATGCATTCTGCAGAGGTCAGTATGTCAATTCAGACAAGATCTTACTCTTCTGCTCTATGCACTATTCCAAAGGGAGACTACTCTGAATGGAAGGTCACACAGACTGCCACATTATAGAGAGTAAGAGTTGCTCCTCTTTGTTGAATGAAGGAAACAGTTCAATTAGAAGGGAGTTAACTCCTCCAGACATAACCAATAAACGTGCCACAGTTTCTATAATATAACAGTTTAATATCTCTAGAAATATTACATAACTAGACATCATGGTTAACTGTAACAATAGTACATGGTGACATTTCATTGCAAAGAAAGACATTTACTCTTGTAGAGAATAGTGACCGAGAGAGACTCGCTGCGTGAAATGAATGAAGAACTCAAATGTACAGAACAGCTGCAGCACCTGGGATCTGCTAGTGAAGAACTGTCAACATCGCCTGGACTGGAGATGTTGTCTTTACCACCAGCTGTCAAGTAAGTCTCCTTCACAAAATATCTGAATCATATGTATTTTACTCATTTATAATCGTTTATTGGTGTTAACACATTATGTTGTGTTCTCTTGGGATTATTATTGAAATAGGTGAGAGTGGTAAAATAATTCAAATTTACTAATGTGACTATATGTGTTAACATTTTGATCAGTCAAATTATATGGTATACTTGAAACTTGTTTAAACCAACCAGAATGTAATGATATATCATGTGACATACTTGTTGAAACCAATCAGAATGTAATGATATATCATGTGACATACTTGTTTATAACCAATCAGATGTAATGATATTATCATGTGACATACTTGTTAAAATAATCATAATGTAATGATATATCATGTGACATATTTGTTGAAATAATCAGAATGTAATGATATATCATGTGACATATTTGTTTAAACCAATCAGAATGTAATGATGTATTATGTGACATACTTGTTTAAACCAACTCAGAAAATAACTGATATATCAGAAGATAAGCTTGTATGAAACCAATCAGAATGGTAGATAGACCACGTGATATACTTTTTAAACCAGTCAGAACAAAATGATAACATGATCAATATGCTTGTATGAACAAAATCAGCATGTAATTATTTATCATGTGATGTACTTTTTAAACCAATCAGAATGTAATAATATATCATGTGATATGCTTGTATGAAACAACAAGAATGTTATATGTATCATGTGATATGCATGTACTTGTATGAAACCAATGAGAATATAATGCTATATCATGCGATATGCTTGTATGAAACCAATCAGAATGCACTGATATATCATGTGATATACTTGTACTTGTATGAAACCAATCAGAATATAATGATATATCATGTGACATACATGTATGAACCAATCAGAGTGTACTGATATATCATGTGATATGCTTGTATGAAACCAATCAGAATGCACTGATATATCATGTGATATACTTTGTACTTGTATGAAACCAATGAGAATATAATGATATGTCATGTGACATACATGTATGAACCAATCAGAGTGTACTGATATATCATGTGATATGCTTGTATGAACCAATCAGAGTGTACTGATATATCATGTGATATGCTTGTATGAAACCAATCAGAATGCACTGATATATCATGTGATATACTTGTACTTGTATGAAACCAATGAGAATATAATGATATATCATGTGACATACTTGTATGAACCAATCAGAGTGTACTGATATATCATGTGATATACTTGTATGAAACCAATTAGAGTGTACTGATATATCATGTTGACATACTTGTATGAACCAATCAGAGTGTACTGATATATCATGTGAATATACTTGTATGACAGAGAGAAGGTGCTGCGTCTGGAGCATGAAAAACAAGATGTTGAAGCTGAAGAGCTCGGGAGACAGTGACGAGCAGGTCCAGGTGTTACAGACGCTGTTGGATGATGCCAATGCTCCGTAAAAATGAACTGGAAACAGATGTTAGGTAAACAGTTCAGTTGGTTTAAAACTTTGTTACGTGTGCCTGAGTAACATGGCAGACACTTAGGGATCACTTTGTCGTGTGTTTGTCGTCAGTCCTTCTCGGTCCATCATACTAACCCTGCAACTTAACCTTTTGCCAAAACTTAAAGTAGTTTACTTATGTTCCTGAAACTTCACACACATCATCATCTTACCCCAAAAAAATGTTGTTACACATGTACCATAACTTTGACTGTCATTTTGGCAGAGTTGTGCCGTTTTCATAAAACTAACCTGCAAACTAACCTATCGTCATGAACTTTTTATACAGTTCTTCCCTGTCAATTATTCAATGCCCATTGACTTGTCCAATAACACTGAGTGTCATTTGGCAGAGTTATGACTTTTTTCATAATACTTGAATCTGCAACCTAACTTAACTTATACCTTGGCAGACTATTGATCTAATGGTCAGGAAACATTATACAGTTTATTCATTGCCATTGACATGCCCATTTCAGCAAAGTTATGCCCCCTTTCCAAAAAAATCAACAATTAAAAAAAAAATCTGCTCCATAATGCCATAAAGAATTGCACACCCTCTGTTTCAAAACTTTATAGTTGGATTGTCCTTGCTGAAAAAAAGCACATGGCAGGTGACACTAGCATTCCTATGACATGGCAGGTGACACAAGCATTCCCATGGAACACCCTGATAGTATTTAAAATAATAAACTTTAACTGTTTAGTATTCTTAGTCTTGTTTCAGATTTCCTGAAAGAAATCAGACCATATAAATCATTATAATTTGTTCTTATATAATATTGTTTATATACCCGTTGACGGGCATTTGTTGATTTACGTATATAGTTTATATTAATACCATATCATCCCTTATTTGTAAATAGCTTTATTTTTTATATATTTACCTTAATTTTATAAGTACTGCTTTATTTCTTTATCTTTCATCAGTTTTTGCGCACAATATGACCTAATTTATGTGTTGAAGTGCCGAAAGCACCATTTTTTTCTTTCATTCTATTTTGTATTTACTTACCCAGCCTAATAAATGTGCTAAATTGACTGGATGGCTGATTTATAGTGAGAATGAAAATACCGGAAACGGTTTCAATATGACACAGAAGAATAACATTATACATTATCTTTTTATTTTGTACGTACCATTGAAATTGGTTGTGTTTTTCAACACTATTAAACTGTTTTTTTCTCAGAGTTGTGGTTTAAATGAACAAAGTGTTTATACCAATAAAAAAATATGCATTAAGACATAAAGTTTAAGATGTGTATTACATGTGAAAACATTCTTAGGGGCTTTTCCATTAAGACATACCGGGGACCTGAGGAAGGCAGTTTATTCAACATCTATGGAGTGAACCCTATTTTCCGAAATTTGGTTCTTTAAACTCAATTTTTCATTTATGGGTGGGTGTTTAATTTCAAAAGTGCCCTTTCTGGGGTCCCATGTATGTTTTAATGGAATAGCCCTTATTTATGAGATTAATGAATAAGAAATATAAACTATGGTCACTATTCCAGATTATCTAATCAAAAGAATATGGAGCTAGAGGCTCATATTGAGGATCTGCAGGAAAATGGCCAAGTCCACCGTGTCAAATAGTGCAATGTTAGAACTTAGGAAAAAGCTTGATGAGCAAGTGGTGCACACGCAACAGAAAGACAAAATAGTGCACAAGGAACAGAAGAGAATAGTAGGTGGAGATACAAAGCCCAGTTGTCATCGCGTAACGAGGAAGTGGAGAAGTTACGAGATGAGATAGAGAAGAAGGAAGAGGAGAAACGAGTGATGGGAGAAAAATACAAGAAATACTTTGATAAAGCAAGATCTGTAAGTAGCTGTAACATAATTCACGGCATTTGTCTCTGTATGACACTGTACAGACTTTGTGTCCAGTATTTGTGTAATATAACTGTCAAAATTTGCATTGGGGTCAACCGATGTTTCCAGGTGTTAATTGAAACGACACTTGAAATTAACACCTGGTAAGTAATGTGACTTTTTGCTGGACGCACTGCCTTTATAAATAAACTGTTTTGCCCTGTTGGGTCATGCTGCCTTTTGTCAAGCAAATTGTCCCCAAACACAACAAAATATATCGCAACAATTACCACATGTATTTTAGTACTGACAAACATACAATATAACAACGAGAAGTTAGATAATTATCTTCAGGCACACATTATTGGGGAGGCCTATCATATCTGGCAATAGGACAATTTTAGACACATAACAGATTGTATTTCACCTTTAAATCAAACCTAGGTGACAAGAATGGTCCCATCTGTAATCACTTTAGGGATCACTTGTTTCGTAGTAATACCGTTGAATCCGACATAAAACCAATTTGTTATCATCCTCTAGGACTAAAACTTACCTAGGATTGCTGTGGTGGATTGGGCCGCGGTGCTCCTTTGGATACCTAGGATCGCTGTGGTGGAGGCACCGCGGTGCTCCATTGGATACCTAGGATTGCTGTGGTGGAGGCACCGCGGTGCTCCATTGGATACCTAGGATCGATGTGGTGGAAGCACCGCGATGCTCCATTGGATACCTAGGATCGCTGTGGTGGAAGGGCCGCAGTGCTCCATTGGATACCTAGGATTGCTGTGGTGGAGGCGCTGCGGTGCTCCATTTTATATCTGGTATCGCTGTGGTGGAGGCACCACAGTGCTCCATTGGATACCTAGGATCGCTGTGGTGGAGGCACCGCGGTGCTCCATTGGATACCTAGGATCGCTGTGATGGAGGCACCGCGGTGCTCCAATGGATATCTAGGATTGCTGTGGTGAAGGCTCCGTGGTGCTCCATTGGATACCTAGGATTGCTGTGGTGGAGGCACCAAGGTGCTCCATTGGATACCTCGTATTGCTGTGGTGGAGGCGCCGCGGTGCTCCATTGGATACCTAGGATTGCTGTGGTGGAAGGGCCGCTGTGCTCCATTGGATACCTAGGATTGCTGTGGTGAAGGCGGCGCGGTGCTCTATTGGATACCTAGGATTGCTGTGGTGGAGGTGCCGCTGTGCTCCATTGGATACCTAGGATTGCTGTGTTGCTGTGGTGGAGGTGCCGCGGTGCTCCATTGGATACCTAGGATCGCTGTGGTGTAGGTGCCGCGGTGCTCCATTGGATACCTAGGATCGCTGTGGTGAAGGCGCCGCGGTGCACCTTTGGATACCTAGGATCGCTGTGGTGGAGGGGCCCCGGGCCGCGGTGCTCCATTGGATACCTAGGATTGCTGTGGTGAAGGCGCCGCGGTGCTCCATTGGATACCTAGGATCGCTGTGGTGGAGGTGCCGCGGTGCTCCATTGGATACCTAGGATCGCTGTGGTGGAGGTGCCGCGGTGCTCCATTGGATACCTAGGATCGCTGTGGTGGAGGTGCCGCGGTGCTCCATTGGATACCTAGGATTGCTGTGGTGGAAGGGCCATGGTGCTCCACTGGATACCTAGGATTGCTGTGGTGAAGGCACCGTGGTGCTCCATTGGATACCTAGGATTGCTGTGGTGGAGGCGCCGCGGTGCTCCATTGAATACCTATGTTTGCTGTGGTGGAAGGGCCGCGATGCTCCTTTGGATACCTATGATTGCTGTGGTGAAGGCGCCGCGGTACTCCATTGGATACCTAGGATCCCTGTGGTGGAGGCGCCGCTGTGCTCCATTGGATACCTAGGATCGCTGCGGTGGAGGCGCCGCAGTGCTCCATTGGATAGCACATTTGCTCATTTGACTCTGAATCTGGCGATCACAGGTTCGAGCCATGTTGGCACTACTGGTATCTTTAGGCTTGTAACTTCTTATCGCCTTGTCCATCGGATGGGGAGGTAAACCAGGCATTCCTGTGTATTAGAGTCGCTCACGTGCATACATTAAAGAACCAGAGGAATCTTATTAGAATGTAAGAATAGGGCGCAATTCCCACATTTCTATGTATCCTTCCCCTCTCCCTGAGGATAATGTGTTGATAGGCAACAGTACATTAATTGCTGTGGAGGATGTAAAATCAAAACAACCGTCCCAATTGAATCCTTTATTCTGTATATCTAAATGATAACAACCCTGATTGCTGTAATTTTATAGGTGATAACTACACAAGAGCAGAAGTTGAAGTCCTCGGGTAACTACTACCCGGACATCCAGGCCTTGAAACAACTGGTGCAAGAGAAGGACAGATATATAGAACAACTCCTGGTAGGCACCATATATGACATATAGATGATCTTATTAGTGTCTGTTAATGTTGAAATTTATTAAACAAGTTGGATAAAATTATATGTCAGATGCGAGGCCGTGCAATTTTATTCAATGAGTTTATATATATATTTGGTACTAGGGAGTAGTCCTCCAGGCAGGGAAGCAATACTTCTTGGGTGCACAATAAACGTCTAGCTTCCCGGGGCATTTCAAAAAATTATAAAATAAAATGGAACTTATTTTTACTGACGTTTTATTTTAAAATAGTAGGCATTTAGGAATTTCCAAATTATCATCTCCTTTATTTTAAAATTTATTTATGAATATGATTGCTTATTGTCATTTTTTGAAAAGAGCGACAATTTATATATAACTAGTTCCTATGTAAAATGTCGTGTTCCAAGGAAAAAGCAACTCTCATCTCATCTGGTACATACGTGTGAAATTTCAAGGTAGTAAAAAATCCAACAGTTCAGTCTCATGTAGTCCATTCTAGTTTTTATGGAATGCCAGTAACGACATGCTATTTGCCATTTGTCAATTTCTATTTTCTATTTGCTATTTGCCATTTGCTAATTCTATCCTTAAATATTTCTTATACCAAAAGCTGTCTTTCACATAATTAGTTGATTTACCCTGAGTCTCGAAAGTCTTAATAGATAATAGATTACGATACCGGGAACCGGGATAATGAGATGCATCTTCAATTGAAAAATACCAAATGGCAATTGGCAAACCGCAAGTGGCAAATAGCAAATGGCAAATAGCGATTGGCAAACGGCAGAATTTAATACCAAATGGCAATTGGCAAATTAGCAAATGCCATGTTTTATGCCCTGATAAAAGATAAAAATTAAGATAATATACCGTCAGTTCAAAAGTACCAAATGGCAATTGGCAATAACAAATATCAATTGGCAAATAGCAATTGACAAAAAATCGTTACCGGCATTCCATAAGTTTTGCTACTGTTTTAATATTTTGATGCATTCTCATGTTCTTGTGATCAATATTTGTTTTATCATGGCAGTACATTTTTCTTCCCGCAAACAAAATAATAATTCACCTTATATTTTCTGGACTTGGAAACAGCTAACAATTTTAACCGCATTAGAGCAGATTTGCGATGACCAAAGCCTGGAACCATGATGCTATTGCATACTTGACTACCTAGCAAAACAAAAATGTGACTGTTTGGTATAAGATCAATGGGAGGTAACTGTTGGTAAAACTAACCCTAGTCATATATTCTAACATGTTTTACCAAGTTTAATGGGAGGTAACTCTTCATGGGATATAGGGCCTATGGTTGTTAATAGTGGATGCTTCAATATTGCAGAAAGACCAAGATAAGAGTAAAAACACATTTGAACAAGAGGAGAAGATGATGGTGTCTGCTTGGTATAATCTGGTATGTATTTGCCTCGTTTCTGAAAATATGTAATGCCATTAAAAATATGCAACTTTTATCAATTTAATGATGTCTTGATACTGTTTTATGTATCATTTATATATCAACTAGTGCAAATACAAACTAATAAGGAACTAAGTGTATATAAAACCTGATGGGGAGGAGTCGCGGAAAATGTTGAGGTCGTCAATGTGCCCGCTTACAAGAGTTGTATAAGTGATACATAAGAAAGATTGGAACCAAAGAAACATTTTAATACTTAATTTTCTATACTTATAAGTGATATATGGTTTTATTTCTTTACATATATTACCATGTAGACTATAATACATCTAATCCATGACTATTAAAAGCTTTGTCCAAGATGTTGTGGATGACCTAGTTTTGTGTTGCCCGCATCAAAATAGTTGTGTATTATTTGTTTTATTTCTCAATTCCTATGAGGTCTAGGTGTTCTACTGCTGAGAATAGGTTAAAGTTTTTCCTCAAATACATGTCGGGGTATCGCATCAGGTGGGCGGTTTTTTAAGACAATTGTTGGACGTTAGTTGTACGCGCATGAGCGCACGGTACCGCCGACGCAGGGGTGGGTG